>NSDO01000367.1:17171-83472 GCA_002286825.1 Lagenidium giganteum
CAATTACACATCCACAAGCCTCATCTACGACCTCTCATTCATCAAAATCGACTCTATCACTAGAGACCTAATCTCCTACCTCTCGTGCGATGAAAGATAGGGGTACAGGATTCTTGAAGATAAGAAATGATATTGAGTACTAAGATGCTGAGCTATTACTTTTTTGAAATTGAATCTCTAACCCAATATACACAAAGTCTCAAACGTCTTCAACCAGATCAAAATTATAACGTCCAAAAAATTTTGAACGTGAGCATTATCTTTCTATAAATATAGTACCAATGTTGAACCATCAGCTTGAAGCGCTAAAGCGATTGAATATCCCAGTGAAGAAATGGGGCTCGAGTTATCGAGTAAAAGTTCGAGGTCGAACATCAGTTCGAAGTGGAGATATGGGTAGAATTCACAATCGAGTCACCTACATCAGTAACTTGGAACGACCACAAAATCGAGCCCTTGTTGCAAAGTACTACAAGATCAAGCTTGATACATTAAATGAGAATTTATCACCCAAGTTCAAGAGGGATTCGAAGTATAAGTTCACACAAGGCCGTTCAGTTGATAATCATTTATACGAATACATCACTGAAGCCGACTTTTATCCGAAGCTCGAAAATATTATGAACACTCAAAAGAGTGCCTATAAAATTAATTTGGCGCTTGGCTACACTCTATATGACGAAGTGAATGGTGTCGAATCCTACTTCTAYCCAAATATAGCAAACACCARTGTATTCGATAAGCCATTCACTATCAACTCAAAAAGTGATATTCCGGCTGTATATAATGCAATTAAAGACAAGGAGAAAATTGATGCTGTACGTTTTCAATCGTCTTCTGTGAAATTGAAAGAGATTATTGCCTTTCAAGTATTCATCTACCATCTCAATTATGCTCTCGGCGATAGCGATGCTATCATCCCTGAAGTAATTAAAAAGAACCGCCATGTGATCAACTTCCCGAAAACCAATAACAAATGCATGTTCTATTGCATCGCTTATCACCTAGACACAAACGACAAGAAAGACCCACGTAGGATCCAGGCGCCAGTCAAGAATGCATTCAAGAAGTACTGCGAATTCAAAGACATCAAGTACTCGCTAGGATTGTACAGAACGTTTAAACCAATCAATATCATTCAATTCGATGACCTCGAAGAGTGCTTCAGTCTAAATATTGATGTATACGAGATGGATCTAGTGACGTCAAACATTCAACGCATTCGTAAGTCCAGCAAATCATTTGAGAACACTATCAATATTCTCAGCCACGACAATCATGCTATGTACATCACTAAGATCGATAACTTTCTCGGTAAGTATCAGTGCCCCAAATGTGACACCGTATTTACTGAAGCCGAGAAGCTTCGAAACCATAAAAGGAATCGCTGCGAAGAGGCAGAGATCTTGAGTTTTGTGAAGAAGCCAACAATCTACCAGCCGAGTGAAAATGTAATCAAAGCAATGCTGCAGAAGTATGGTATCAAGGACATTGACCACTACACAGATCACTTCATCGTCTATGATTTTGAGGCAGTTCTAGCTACGACTGACATTCAACATGGTGAAAGCACCAGGTTCACGAATCGTCACATCCCAACTTCAGTATCGATTAGAGATAGTCTCTCAAGACAGGTTCAATGCTTCGTGAATGAGAATCCTCGCTCGCTATTAGAAGAGATGTTCAAGAACATTGAGTCTAGGAGTTCGAAGATCAAATCCTACAACTATCAGAAGTTTTCGAAGTTGATAAGCAAGATTGAATCAAAAATCGATGAGAGCGAAGATGATTTGAAAAAGCGTTTTCAGAGAGATCTTGATAGTCTGAGAAAGCAATTGGATCGAAGTCCGCTGCTTGGATTCAATTCAGCTAGGTATGACATCAACCTAATCAAGAACGATCTGTTCGACGTTCTGGGATGTGAAAACATCAGAATGTGTATCAAGAACCCTGGATATATGTGCATCGCCACAGATACAATCAAAATGCTCGACATTAGCAATTTCGTACCTGCTGGAACTAGCTATGAGAAGTATCTTGAGACGTATTTGGGATGCTGCCAATGCGATGACAAGATTAGTTGCACATGCGGGCTCGGAAAGGGTTTGTTTCCATACGAATACATTACAAGCTACGAGGTTCTCAATCAACGATCGATTCCACCGAAGAGTGCCTTCGATAGCAAATTTCGTGAAACGAGTATCAGTGATGATGACTACGAACGAGTAAAGTTCGTGTGGAAGCACTATGGAATGAAGTCAGTCAAAGATCTTCTGGTATGGTACAACAATCTTGACGTAGTACCATTTATTGATGCTATTAACGCTCAGCGAGAGTTGTTCAAGAGATTCAACCTTGATATGTTCACRGAYGGTGTAAGTCTCCCAGGCCTATCAGAAAAAGTCATGTATCAAAGTTGTTTCAGTAATCTAATCCATCCAAGCAAGGACYCAGGTGMTCCTTTCACGTTCTCCAAGTGTCGATTTGCCGGATATCGAACTCAAGATAAGTTAGCTGRCCGCGAATTCTCGATGACMATCGAACAYGTGAATAATGTGCTWAGAAAGCAAAAATATKTGTGTGCRTTATGCTTCTGTAAATTGACCAAGGATACGGCATCAGTAGATAGAGTCAATAATAAGAAAGGCCACGTTGATGGKAACATCATGATCGCTTGCAAAGAGTGTAACGTAGCTCGTAAGGATATGAATATTTCTGCTTTTCGYCGTAAGAAGCTGMTTGACTTCAAYGCAGATCGCCTTGTGTGGAGCRTTGATGAGGAGCAGAAAGATGTCTACTTTATGATGAAGCAGAACATTGCTGGAGGCCCATCTATTATCTTCAACCGATATGCTAAGCGCAACGAAACWTCAATTCGAGGCGAATCCGGTAAGCTTGTGAAGAAGGTCATTGGATACGACGCAAATGCYCTGTATCTCTGGGCGCTTGGKAACGATATGCCTTGTGRTCGATTGACAAARATCGATACCTACGATGGGATTATTGATGACATTCTCAAYGACAARATMTTTGGATTCCTTGAATGTGATATYGAGACGCCAGCTCATCTAAAAGACTACTTCAGTGAGATGACACCAATCTTCAAGAATGTAGAGATTGATCCATCTATTCGAGGAGTCATTGGAGATCATATGTTTGAATTTAACTTGACCAGAGGTGCTAATCGTGCTAAGAAGGCTCGCAAACTCATCGGATCTTACTTTGGTACGAAAATTCTAATATATACACCACTATTGAAGTGGTATCTAGCACACGGCATGACTGTCACGAAGACGTATTCATTTGTCAAAGCGTCTGCTCATAAAGCATTCAAACCATTTATGGATGCGGTGTCTAATGCCCGACGCGAGGGTGATATAGACAAGAGTAAGTCAATGATCGCCGAAATGATGAAGCTCGTTGGTAATTCGGCTTTTGGCCGATCGGGTATGGACATGACCAAGCATAAGGAAGTCAAGTTCGAGTCCGATTGTTCGAAGGAAAACAGTCTAACGAATCACTTCGCATTTGTCCATAAAGAAGAGCTGAATGGGGCAGCCGAAATCACAATGAAGAAGCGTCAAATCAAGCTCCATAACCCGATTCATTTATCCATTGCCATCTATCAGCTTGCGAAGTTGCGAATGCTACAGTTCTACTACGACTGTATTGACTTCTACTTCGATCGTTCAGACTTTCAATATCAAGAGATGGACACAGATAGTGCCTACATTGCTTTTAGCAGCGAGAATCCGTTCAACGATCTAATTAAGCCCGAGCTTCGTGACCATTTCCAGAATCATAAGTATGATTGGTTCCCACGTGATGATACAAAGGAGAATGCTGCGTTTGACAGACGCACTCCAGGTCTCTTCAAAGAAGAGTGGCGAGGTGATGCGATTATTAGCCTCAGCTCGAAGAACTATATTTGCTACTTGCCGGACGAATCTCACAAGGTGAAGATTTCGGCTAAAGGCGTACAACAATCTAGAGGGAAGAACTCACACGTCTTGAATCCTGAATGCTTCAAGGACGTCGTATCGAACCGAGTTTCTCTATCGGGTACAAACAAAGGCTTTCGATTCTGTAAAGAAAGCAAGTCGATTATCACCTATGAGCAACACAAAACTGCTTTGAATTATTATTACGACAAGCGAAAGGTTCTCGAAGATGGCATTTCAACTATCCCACTTGATATATAAAATGAGTCAGGCAAAACTATTAAAGCGACTATACTATAATCCTGAAACGGGTTACATCAGCGCTCTCAAGCTATATAGGAAAGCTCGAGCATACGATCCTCTTATCACTTTGAAAGTTGTAAAAGAATGGTATTCTAAGCAACCCGACATTCAACAGTTTCAAACTCAATTGAAGCGCTACGATGATTTCAAAATCACATCACCAAACCCAAACTCTTGGCAGATAGATTTGATGTTTTGGAAGAAGCAAACCGTACTTAGTTGTGTTAATATCAATTCGCGAGTCGGGTACCTAAGATTGCTTCCAAACAAGACGGCAGCAAAACTAGTAGCAGCGTTGAAGGCTTTTATTAAAACGTATAAGGTAGATGTTATCACATCAGACAACGGATCCGAGTTTATGAACAGTCAAGTCCAATATTTTCTTAAATCACATAGAATCGAACATTTCAATAATGAAGCTGGGGAACACAATACTTTAGGGAAGATCGAACGATTTAATAGAACTATCAAGCAAAGATTAGAAAGAATTAACAGAAAATTGACTCAAAAGCTATTGAATGATGTGATGAATAACTATAATTCCACTGAACATAGTTCCATTCATGCGACACCTAACGAAATGCAAGGAGAAGTCATTCAAGGTGAATTAGATCATAATCAACAAGTTATGGATCAATTGTCAAATGACTTCAACATTGGTGACCATGTACGATACAAATTGCAACCTAAAACGTTCGGCAAAGAATCTGTGAAGTGGAGTAAACCGGTCTATCAAATTGTTGGGATAGATGGATATAAGTTCCATATTCGTTCCAAGAACAATCATGTTCTGTATAAATCCGCAAATGATCTGAAAGTAGTAGATGCTCCAATATCTAATGTCGATCTGGATAGTAATCAAGTCTGGGAAGTTGAAAAGATCCTAGAGCATAAGAAGTTAAAAAATGGTAAATTCAGATATTTGGTCAAGTGGAAAGATTTCAAGGAACCGACATGGGAATCACAGAACAACCTTCGATTGGTTAACAAGAATAGATTATCAACGCTCGAGAAGGAATACTTTTCTTCTGTTTGAGGTGTTTCAAAACTGCTCTGGCCGCTTCCTAAACCCTAACGGAGGTGGTGCGAGGTGGTGATGCCAGGTGGTGCGAGGTGGTAATGCGAGGTGGTGCCTCACATTCGTGAAGTTGCAGACTGACACCGTCATGAAGAAACCGGTCAACCCTCTAACACAGTGTTCTTTCATTTTTGAAGATGGGGTAAAGAAAGATCAACGATGCAAAAAAATGAAGCGAGTTCCCACAGGAGAGTCGTTCTGGTGTGGGCCATTCCATTGCCTGAGCGAGCAATGCAGAGTTGGAATGAATGAGTCAAAGGAGCAGGACGTGGGAATGCAGGAGTCAAAGGAAGACCAGGACGCTCGAGAAGAAAGGGAAGCTTTCGGGGATGATGACGGGACTGCGTGCTGTGGTGGCTGTGCGTGTGGAGGAATACACCCAACGTCAGATCTCGAGGATGAGATCCTGTTGATAATGCGAAAAAATGGGTGGACAGCCAAATTTGCGGAAGAGCTCCGTCGATTGAGTGAACGTCACGCACTTGAGGATATTGGTATCAAAGAACTCCGAGATGTTGTCGATCGCATGGATTTGGAAGAGGACTGTAAGCGAAGTGCTGCACTAACCTATGTTCATGATTCGGATGAATGTATGAGCTCCGACGGATATTCATCGACAGAATTCTGACCTCCGCATTCATCATAAATGCCGCAGAACGTGCGCATGCCCAGATTACAACCGGGATTACATCAGACTGAGTATGATCAATTCTTCATAATAGCATTCACGTTCAAATTTTGTATTGGTTTACAACGCGCGCACGATTGATTGTAGTGGTTTCATAACGACAACAACGTTGGTTTCACAGCGAACGTACCGCGCTTCGCGTTGGCAGGCAGTCTCACTTTTGAAGTCGCGAAGTATCAAGCACAGAAGATATGTCGAGGCCTTTTGATGAATCGATCGGGGAATGCGTTCGCGAGTTGCGACCTGACGTTGTAGTATTCTACAAGGCAGAGTCCGGTGATCATGCGAGACTCCTCGAGCAAAAGGTAAATGAAGACGCTGCAACAATCCCCGGATGTGAAGTGCTTCGTGTCTGTCACAAGGATTTGGCATCGCTCCCACAACAGGTTGGCAGCACCGACAAAGAAATCGAACTCTGGGTCGAGATGTGTCGTGAGCGGGAAATTGAAAGAGCGGTCAACATTCATGACGATGGTGGTATTGTACCAGACGAGTTCGAGCTGTCTCTCATCAAGAAGATGCGAAGCAATCGCACCAACAAAGTATTGCTGGTGGATTCGACTGATGATGACGTCTTTGTGGAACACGTGGCGGCAATGAATAAGGCTGGATGCCACGTTCATTTCACAGCTCACACCAGAACCAAAAATGGGCTACCAGCGTAGGAATCAGCGGAAGCACAATGCATTTGCGTTGGATGTTCTCTTTTCATGGTAGCTCGTCAAGTGTAGCCTACAGAACGAACGATAAAAACATGCATTTTGCTTTATTCTAGCATCGCACTACAAAAAATCGAGTGGAAGCGCTCGATTGCAATACTTCAGTACTAACGTATCGTCATTGCTCAAGTCGCTGGTCCACCGTTAGCATCGAATGCAACTTTCCAGTGACCTTACTTAGTTGCGTCGCATGTGGTACACCGTTCTCACCAAACGTCAGAGCATTGAACTCGTCACACAGGATTTCCTCGTCCAAACTCTTCAGAAAAATCCACTTCTCCACATTCGTCACCACAGCGTATACCTCGTGACTATCATCCAGATCTGCAGCGACTTCACAACCAAGTAGAGCTTGCGCCATTCCTTGTTTGAACTTCTCTTCTTTGGCTTCCACGATGCAGATACGCTTATCACCGCGCACTAGGACAAACTCGAAGTGCTCATGAGCATCAACACGGTTACCATCCAAGTCTTGTTCAATATAAATGGTGACATCAGGCAGGAGCTGAACGACAGCCCAGAGGATTGGAGCAATCACGTGAAGTCGCTTCGCTTCGTTGTCCTTCAAATCGATCAGAGTCCAACCGAAGCACTTCATTATCCAGGTCAGCACTTTCGAAAGCACCTCCAAATCACTTGTGGGTATAGGATGAATACGTTCAACATACTTGACGCGGTCATCATCGAAAACTGGACCAACTGCAGTCCAACTGGATGAAGAATAAGGAGTGGTAAATCCTTCTTCGTTCGTACGCGCTTTCTTCTTCTTGTTTCGAGCAAGAATATGGTTGATCTTGGACCAACGCTGTAAGCGATGCGGATGCGGTGCAGATGGTGGATTGATCTGCACAGCAACACCACTCGTTACCGTTGGCGGCTCATGCTGTGGAACAACCACCAACACGTGGATTTCCCCTTCCTTAGGCTCGAAGCTATCTCCAAAGTTCTTCGGATTCTTGATCCACAACAACGGATCCATGTGCACAAAGCCTTCCGGGTGTCCATTCTCATCGAGCGTCACAGCTTCCGCGCCACTTCTATCGAGCCACCCGTTGTCGCCCTTCTTGGCGAGGAACAGCTCCAGCTTGCTCGCAGCGAAGTCATACTTCTGCTTCTCCGCAATCGCGTCCTTCAAGTCATCCACAGACTCGCTCGCATCGATCGTCACGGAGAACGCGTTCCCCTTCACACCGACCACCGCGCAGAACAGCTTCACCATGTTTCTTGCTTTCGAACTGTGGCGGACACTTCCCCACCGTCTGCATTTCAGCCAATCAGATGGAACGGCCACTTGAGCAGACCAATAACCCAATATCAGAGTACATCCATTGGGTAACTGGGTTGATGAACAATTATTTAATTTTTGATTAGGTTCTATCATTCAATATAGACAGATAACAACGAGTAAGATCCGAACGTAGGCAGGATCTTGCGACCCTACCAGAGTAATGTATCCAAACTTTAAGAACAAAAGTGATAGAGAGCGGAAATATAAAGAGTTGCAAAAGCAAGTCGAGCAAGACCTAGCGTTTGAGAATATAAAACAGCAAGTGTACAAAACAGCAATATGGGCTGGCGATGCTAAAGCTAATACAATAAACTTGACTCCAGGTCAGAACACTGTTGGAACACAGACTGGCCACGACGAGGTCGTGGGGTCGCAGACCGCACGGGCTTGGACACCCGAGCGATCCGCTCGACCTTCTAGCGGTGTTTTTTCTATTAACCTAGATAATAGCAATATCAATAGCTCCATAGGTCCCAGCCAGTCTAGCTCGACATCGACACAGACTCGAATTATCAATACAGACAGAAGTATTCAAACTCGTCCTAGTACAAGTGATATGGCTACATCGATGGAGACGCCATTACGAAGTGAGCTTGATATGATGCGTGATGAAGACTATCAATCGGATCTGTTACGCCATCAAGATTATATACTAGATCAAAAGAGCGAAATCAATCGCCAAAGCAATATGATTCGTAGTCAAAAGATGGAAATCAACTCTCTGAAGCGCCAGATTGAGGGTATGGATATTCAATTTCACAACGCTAAGGTACAGTTTGAACGTTTGGCTCATGAACACWCWCTRTCACAACGACAGATTTCACAACTRCATMAWGAGTTTGAACAGGGTCGCCAATTGTATTTGAGTTTAAGAGCAGCTGCCGAGACAATCGAGTATGAACGAGATCTAACAATCAATGAACTGGACGCMCTGAAGGGRAACTTTGCAGCCGGYGAAGAATTGTATAATGCGCTTGGAGAAGCATATAGACTACTYCAACAAGAATCTGCAAAGACTAGCGCGAACTACGAGKCTACGATTGAAAAGCTCAAACAAGAGAATGCAACTGCTACTGCACGCATAGTTGAGCAACAGCAACAGATGATGAAGTCARCWGTGTCTSAGACGGCCAGTAAAAATATYCGWTCSAATATGAAYACRCCACAAGCWYTRCGAGAATACATGCAGCAGATGGGAGTAGAAGAAACGCCKGCAGCTACGAGTTTTAGTACAGTATCTAACAAWATCYTMTTYGTTATCAWRGAYGGWAAGCTAYACAGACGSCAAWAYGGAAAGSMAGATAGAAATCTMGAGGAAAATACAGYCGCTTCTAGAGAKGCACTTAACGGGGTGGATCCRATATACACGATGTTRGCTATCAAACATTCTATCCCTCCAGGRGTGARAATTTCAGATAAYAAACTCTACAAGMAAGAGGCMAMRGARATTMGWGAGTCTGGMAAGCTAYTAACTCATGAAGAAGCTCAYGARTTRAACGCGCGYGCWCGRCGRAACCTTCCTGCTATTGAGGATCCTTCATCACTATCRACACCAAAACCAACAGAYAAAAGAAACCGAGGAGAATCATTYTACAAAAACACWACACCTATAGTTGAAGAGAARAARAAGCTAAAAGTTAGCGAAGGCACACTACGACCATATCGAGGTGAAGAGATTGGTTTTGCGAAACTAAATCTCCGAGGTAGAGGTCTTATGGGAGCTGGTGTCAATGGAACCACGAATCTTCGAGAAGCTGTAGGTGCATCGAGAATGGACTACAAGCCTCTTGGCAGTAAGTTCATTCGTCTAGCGGACCTCCACAACAATGTGTTGAATCTGAAGCACAACAATCGAACTTCAGCTATGAATAAGCTAAAGATGAGTGATGCCTTGACTAAAATTATCAAAGAATTGACGTTCGATGGCAACATCAATCAACAGTTGTACAATTCACTACCCCATTCAGAACAGAATGTATTGGTGAAGGTATTGAAGCTTACTCATCTCTACTATAGTGACAAGAGCGTCTTGGAAGATCCAAACAAACGTCTCATTCAGGAGTTCAACAAGCTACGTGGAGAAGTTGCCTTAGGAAACAATAATCCTGACTTGATCCGTGAACTAAAGCTTATCACTGTCGATCTACACGCACAGAAAATGATATCTGACAAAGATTTCAGATCCATACTTGTAAATTTACCTTAATATAGAGAGCAAACTTCGTTTGCGACCTGACGAACTACGTTCGCCGCTAATGATCATTCTCAATACCAAACTATCAAACTTTAGCCAGTATGATGCTGGCCAGCGTCACAATGAAGACAAACTTAAGCAAGTGATGAAAGAAATCATTATCAAGGAAACCAGTACAAGTCCAAAAAAATTGGGTAAAGGCGTAGCTCCAGTAGATAGACGAACCATCCCTGTGGTGTATACAAACTCCAGTGGAGGCTCGAACAAGAAGGCGAAAACCTTCAAACTCTGAGCCTGGCTCAAAGATGCGACTCTACTGGACTCGTCGACAACTTTTTTTTTACCGAGATTCAAGATTTTCGATTCGTCTTGCGAGTTCATTTATCTGCTCTTGTTGCTTTAGAATCACTTTGTGAAGCAGACAGCACATTTTGCTGTAATCAACAGAGTATTGAACGTTCTCCAGATCTGTTTCCTTATCTTCAATTGGTAGTTTCTCCACCTCGACATAGTTAATGCAGTGTGGTAACCCATTCCTAATTAAATCTTGCGCTTTGTAACCCAGTTGTAGTGGTATTGACTCATCTTGATTCTTATATCGATAATGAACAGGTTCTACGTTCAGCATGCCTTCTACCACTGAATCATCTACCGGAGCGAAGTCCTTCTTTATACGAGCATCAGAAGTAGTATAGACGCCGGCACCAGCTAAGATTGCATTAGAAGCTTTGATAGAGACACCAATAGAACTCAATGGACCAATGGTCGACACCAATCCTC
The DNA here is from genome assembly GCA_002286825.1 of Lagenidium giganteum. NCBI lineage: Eukaryota > Oomycota > Peronosporomycetes > Pythiales > Pythiaceae > Lagenidium > Lagenidium giganteum. The sequence goes on from NSDO01000367.1 coordinate 28,163, forward strand.
CTGATTTCAAGAAGTATGCAACACCGAGACCAGAAATATCAATCGTTGACGATACACTTCCTGAGACATCTAAGATTGCATTTGGACTAGTAATTCCAATACCAACACGGCCTGCTGCAGTAACAATTGCGCTTGTTGAATTATTTGTCATCAGTCTCAAATCATTATTTGATACAGTCCCCAAATATGCTGCATTCGTGGACGTAGTGTTGGAACCATTGTTCAGTTGAAAGGCGAATGACACAGGTGATGCGTTGCTTGACTCTACGAATAGAGGCATGTCATAGCTACTACTACCATCATTCAGAGCATTACTGGCCTTGATATAGACGTTACCATTCTTTAGGGTAACAGGAGCTGTACCATATGAGCTACTGTATGGCGTATTGGTGTTGAACATCATTTTATTGATCGTATCTGAAACCAGATACAAGCATGCCGATGTTGGTGTAGGTGAAGAGCCCGCAACAGTGATAGCAAATGCATCAGCAGATGTTGCTAGGGTATAAGTGTGAGGATATCCTGATTTGTAAGGCTGACTGTTGCCGATGTTAAAACAGAATCTGTGAGTCTGAGATGCAAAGCCAACGCTCGGCTTATCATTCCAAGTAATATTGAATAGATCAGCGGATGTAGCTGAAACGCCACCGATGAATGAGCTTGGATTATCAGTACTAATAAGATTTAGCAGCGGATATGTTTTGTTGTTAGATGATGACGTAGTTCTAGAAGCTAGCACTAACCCAGTCGTGTCATCCACTCTGTACAAGTTCATTGTTTCTCGATTTACTGTGTTGCCGTAGAATCGCAGACAGTTGCTATCACTCGTTCCTAGTCCCATAACGCCTATTCCAGAAGAATCTAACGTCATGGCCTTCGACGTTTGGAATGTTCCTAGCGTTAGACCAGCGTTGTAATTAAGCTCAGAAGCTGTACTCGTGACTTGTGTGCCTGACATGTAGAAGCTGGTTGAATTGAATGAGCCATTGACATCAAGTTGATAGTTTGGACCTGTGGTATTGACACCCACATTACCTCCTGACTTGATCGCAAATCTTCTTGTATTGTTTGCTCCAAAGAACAAATCATTTGCCGTAGTTGTTCTCAAATCACATGCACCTCCCGAGCTTGCTATTCCAACCGTGAAAGTGCTTACAGCAGCAGAATTTGTAAAAGATGCCACGTTACCTCCTGCACTTTGTGTATGAGTAATACCACCTCCTGATAAGCTCAAACTTGTCAGTGTTCCAACTGAGGTGATGTTTGTTTGAGCAGCGGTTTGGAGAGTTCCAGTTAATGACGTCGCCGACAATGAATTGATTCCAGAGATGTTGCTTGAAGCATCCAAGACAAGTGCTTTTGAAGCTGCTGCTGTCCCTGGAGTTATGCCAGTGATATATGTAGTATCAACCGTTGTAGCCACTGCGTTTCCTCCGACTGTAAGCGAGGTGAACGCCCCAGCTGTGGCGGTTAATGAGGCTATACCACTGATCGCGCTACTTGAATTGAGAACTAATGCTTTCGATGCTGACGCTGTCCCCGGAGTTATGCCAGCGATTTGATTGATATCCGCCGCTGTCGCTGTCACTTGTGTGCCTGACATGTAGAGCGACGTGCTATTGAGTGAACCGTTTACATCAAGTTTATAGCTTGGGGACGTTTGACCAATCCCAACGTTGCCTCCGGATAAGATGGTCATTCGCACAACATTATTGGTTTGCAGTTGAAAATCGTTTGATGAGATAGTACCGATGTATAAATGGGAATTGTTGGCATGATACACTACTCCCTGAGAAGTTCCATTGTTGAAAACGATTTGTTGGGCTGAAGAGCTTTTGCTTAACGTCAAAGTACTTGTTAGAGCACCTACCGATGTGATATTTGGTTGTGCTCCAGTCGTCAACGTACCTGAAATATTTCCAGAACATGAAATGTTAGTTAGAGTACCTAAAGAGGTGATATTTGGTTGAGCCGCTGTTGTTAATGTCCCGGAAATGTTTCCAGAGCAAGTAATTGCTGTTAGCGTACCTAGGGAGGTTACGTTAGGTTGAGCAGCTGTTTGAAGAGTACCTGTTACTGATGTTGCGGATAGATTTCGAATGCCGGAAATATCTTTATTCGAATCTACAACCAGAGCCTTGGAAGCAGAAGCAGTCCCCGGTGTAATTGAAGATATGTATGTTAAATCACCRCTTGTTGCCACTGTAGACCCATTCACTATTAGACTAGTACAACTGAGAGAGTTAATTCCAGATATATTCTTTGACGCATCAACGACTAATGCTAAGCCTGCACTTGCTGTACCAGCTGTAATTGAGGTTAGATAYGATAGTCGATAGTCATTCTTGCTTAGGTACAGAGTTTGGGCATATTCATACGTCAAATAACCACTGGCGTCTAAGCTCGGATAAAACGAAGGGTTGTAGATTGAACTTATATAGCTCGGATTTGGATAACTAAASCCACTCATAGGAAATTTGTTGAGTTTTATATATCASAGCGTAGAAAAAATGGTTGACAATATTCCAGATTTTGGTGGGCTACTACCCAAAGAATTCAAGTCGCAGAGCTATGGAGACATTAAGAATTTGGACATCAAGAAGCTATTTAGAATGATCATCCTAGGGCCAAGTTTTAGCGGGAAGAACAACCTAGTGTTCTACATTCTGAAAAATAGTCCAAACGTGTTCAGGCATCTCCATATCATCGCTCGCAATCCTAACCAAGAGCTTTATAACTACATCAAGGAAAAATTGAAAGGCTTCTGTACCATATATGAGTCTGACGCTCCACCAAATGTAGACAGCATTCGGAAAAATAAGGACGATTCAATCGAGCTTGTGATTATTGATGACTATTCGAATGATCAGGTGCTACAAAACACTCTATTCTCTCATTACTTCACTAGAGGAAGACACTTCAAACTGAGTACCATTTTTCTCAGCCATTCATACTTCGCCACTAGTAAGATGATAAGACTAAACTCAGAATATGTAGCAATATTGAAAGCTAACTCGAAACGGGATCTGAAAATGTTGTTGAAGGATTTCAACATTCCTAACATTAATGAGGAGAAACTATATCGAGCATACAAAATTGCTACCGAGAAGAAAGGACAGTGTCTTCTACTCGACTCCGTAAAAGGAGAGCTTCGATACAATTTCAAAAAAATTGTTGATCCTTCTACTCTATAATATAAGAAAGATGGCGAACATCATCTCTTTAAAGTCAAATAATCTTGTCTCTAATGGATTCAATAACATCCTTCGCTATGAATTTCCAGGCTCGAGTATCAACTTTTCGAACACTGAAATAGCTATTCACAGCATCCAAATGTATAACTCCCAGTTCAACATCGATTCCAGCGCATATGGAAACAACACATTCAGTATCATTGTCCCAACAGCTGGTACTACCAGTACCATTGATATTACCTTGCCAGATGGCTATTACTCTTACGCTGATATTAATCGAATGATTCAAACGGCTCTGGTTAGTGCTGGAGCATACCTGATTGATTCGAATGGAAATAACGTGTACTATATCCAGATCACCGAAAATGCCACCTACTACGCTGCTCAAGTTGATTTGGCGTCAGTACCAACTGCTCTTCCGAGTGGGTATACACGACCATCAACTGGATTGTACTCATCTGGAGGAAGTGGTTTGCCTTCAACCGCATACACGTCTCAACTGGTCATTAACAATTCTGAGTTTGGAAAGATTATCGGGTTCTCATCTGGGACGTACCCAAATACTCAAACAACTACGGCTCAGAGTCTATTGAGTAATATTACTCCACAAGCGAAGCCGGTTAGCGCCTATATGCTACGATGTTCATTGATCAATAATCCATACGCAGTCCCGTCAGACGTGCTAACAACATTCACAACGCAGGGTACCCTCATCTCCGAAGTAATTGACTACAAACCCAATGAATACCTGTGGATACCAGTCAGTGATGGAACATATTCATCGATTCAACTAACCATTGTTGATCAAGAAGAGCGATTCTGTAAGTTTAATGATCCAAATATTCTAATCTCGATAGCAATCCGAAAAAAATGCTAATTAGGCACTGAAATTTTTTTTCTAGACACGAAATCCTTTACCAACACGTTTAGATCGAATAGCTTGCATGTATGCTTTCGCTTCAGGGGAACCTTTGACTAGTTTACCCCTTTTGTTTGAAGTTTTAATACCTACGCCAGTTAGACCACGAATTGCCTGACGACCAAGCACAGCTGCTGGAGCGTAAGGACCTAGTGCGGCTGACACCGGTTGAACAGCGGCGTCTAGAACACCTGAGAGTGCTGGTTTGACAGCTGGCCACAAGGTATCCTTTAGCCAGCTCCATAGGCTGCCCCCATTCATTAAATCATGTTGCATTTCTCCTTCGGCAATTTGAATTCGACAACCACGATTGGCTTTTTTACTTTTCATCATCTTCTCATAATTAGCGGGATGAACATACAAAGACGTTGACCCCCCTTTCAGCTGAGCGGCTGACAGAGTTACTGTCTTACCGGAGCCAAGCTTACGGATCTGCGGTTGTGTAATATCGATCGAGATCTTCTTATATACTGTCATGATTTCTATATTTTCTGATCTAAATATAGTCCAGAAAATAATTAAATGACATCTAGATCTAAGTCACTGAAGCCTTGTATCAAGTATGGTTTATTCTTTTGCTTACAGTATAGCCATGCAAGGCACCATATTCCGCAATACGACTTCGAAACGCCTTGATATTGCTTGGAGTTATACTTCAAATGGCCCAACACTGTTGGTGGACCTTCACCCATCGAGTCGAAATATTGGTCATTATATTGAGCACACCAATGTCCAACACCGCTACCATCTCCAAGCAAAATCAAATATGAACCTCTACCAAGCGGGTGATGGATTTCACTAAGACCATAGATTCCATCGAGGTGGACGTTGATAATATTCGCTAACTCAATGAGATCATAGTCAGATGTGATAGCCTTAATGAGCGTGCGCTCTGCCTGTAAGGCAGAGTCGCATGCGACTCTACCTTGAGTAATTAAATTTGACATTATTTATTTTTTCAGGAGCCTTATATAACAATTATACAAAGATAGTTCTCGATATGGCGGACGCTACTCAACTAACAGATCAATTTCTCTACCAATGTGCTGTCAAGCCTGATCAGCCAGTAAAGATCAGTCGAAGCAAGAACGTTGTAGAAGTACCCGACAATAACCAAGGTAGTTACAGCTCGGGTCTTATTACGCTCGATGCTGCTAGTCAACTCAATGGTTCTAAGGGTTTTGGCTCAATCAAAGATGGCTACATCATTCTACCTTACGTAGTAACAATGAAGAATTCTGGATCGAATGATATGGCAGCTGCAGCGAATCGATTCTGTTTGGCACTTAAATGTGGTGTCTGGAATGTCGTCGATGCATTGGAAGTAGAACTAAATGGTCAGCAACTTATCAATATGGAAGATTATAAACTCTACTGGAATAATATTCGTGCCCAAACAGAATGGACGGCTGCAGAAGTATCCAAACATGGATCTGATGCCTTTCTGTACCCTGATGATTGGAGCTCAGTTGCTTATTCAGGCTCTGCAACTACCGCAGGTGATGGATTCGTTAATAACGGCACATACACTGCCGATGTTCTTGGAACCACGGCTACAGGCAGCAGCTTGCTTTTGAACAAAGGTCATACTAACCGCGCACTCTCTTCTCCTCCACCAGTAGCAACTACTACTACTACGTTAGGCGACACTGGCGCTAACACATTTGGTTGGCCAACGCTCAAGTCCGGTGTATCTCAATCAATTGCGCAACAGCATGGACGTGGTGCTTTCGTTGCCGGGTTGGCGTCTGCTGGTTCCATTATGGGCACGTGGTATTATATGTTGAAGATTAGATTGACAGACCTCCACCCGATCTTCAAAGAGCTTGATTTGGTTGCCAACCCTCAACTTAAGCTCCGTCTCCGAGTTAACACTGGATACACCGATATCACAGTTGCAACAGGTCGAGCGATGTCTCTCTCGAGTACTGTCATGACTGGTAGTAATACAGTTCCATTTATCGTAAGCAGTGCTACATCAAATAATGCAATGAATGGCGTTCTTCATGCAACAAACACAACTACCCTTCGTGTAGCATTTGGACCGCTCATGAATTCATTGACGACTCTCGCAACTTCTGGTAATTACTTCCCATTCACTACAACTCGCCTATTGATTCCGTTCTATGATCTCGCGAACCCATCGGCTCTTGTTTCAAAACCTGTCAAGACTTGTCGATACCTAGATTGCTACGCTCAATACTTTCCAGGTCGTGCAGGAACTGGTGTTAGTACAACTCAGCAAAACGCTTCATTCAACTTTCAGCTGTCAGGTACGTGGAAGAACATTAAGTATGTTGCTTTGATTCCGTTCTCCGAAACGAGCTCCGGACATTTCGCTACTGCCACTGCACAGCAGTTCCAGAGTCCTTTCGATAGTGCTCCGTGGACGTGTCAGGCTGGTGCAAGCATTCGTGGCTTCCAAGTTCAAGTAGGTAATACGAACGTGTTCCCTAAAGCTATTGACTATGACTATGAACAGTTCTTGGATGAATTCTCCAAGATCAATGCAATCAATGGAGATCACAGTCGAGAACTAACAAATGGTCTAATTGATCTACAGAAATGGTCGACTGTCAATCGAGTGCTCATTGCCGACTGTTCGCGTTTCACTGATCCAGACGTACCTCAATCGGTCAATGTCGCTGGTGTTAATGGCTCTTGCCAAGGTACAAACGTTCTTATCATTGTAGTATTTGAAAAGTCGTTTGATATCGATAGACTAACCGGTGAAGTCACCAAACATTAAAAAATATGATTACGAGTATATAGTAACCATGGAGATTGAGTATATTGATGAAGTCGATGAGCCAATTCCGATCATGATCGATGAAACCTACTACTTAGCTTCGGAAGTCGAGCTCCAACCAATCATATATGATCGAGAGTATGGTATTCCTCTCGAGATGATCCATCAACTATAAAAAAAACATTTTTTTTGCTTACGCGGCAGATTCATAACTTTGCTTCACTCGAACTAAGTCTTTTGACAAACTAGGACACTTCTTTGAAACGTATTCGTTGTGTGATAGCCATCCAAAGTATTTCTTATCATTTTCGTAAATCCATTTGATCGTTTTGGATTTGTATTTTCCCCAACGCATAAGATATGAATCATCATCAGGATCCTGAATCTTACTGTGTAGATATGATTTAATTTCTGAATCAATCTCGATTAAAGTTTCCTGGTTGTAGAGCCAACGGCAGTATGAAGCATCCTTTTCAAAGACTTCTTCAATGCTCTGTCCCTTATACTTTCCAAAATCTAGAATTGCAGTCATGGTTATGGGGTTATGGGTATGACTATATATACTACTGGATAAAGATCAGGATCAAAATTAATTAATTAGAAGTATGATTTCATCGCACGAGAGGTAGGAGATTAGGTCTCTAGTGATAGAGTCGATTTTGATGAATGAGAGGTCGTAGATGAGGCTTGTGGATGTGTAATTGAGGGTTCGGTGATTTTACGAGTGTGCGGAGGTAGTCCGATAGGGCTCGGTTTTTGCATTACGAAATGTGATAGAGATGGGTCCTGCGGGTAGGTTAGGAGTAGGTAAAAAAAATGGGCGGTCAAATGTGCTGGTACTACTACTGGCCATTGCATTGTAGTAGCGATCGTATGCCTTTTGCTTGGTTTGGTTGTCAGTGAAGAACCCGTTCATTGTTGCTGGATACTATATTTGGCAGATCAAAAAATTCTAATTGAGAGTGAATCGGCATCTAACAGAACTCGAAGAGTTCATGCTATCTTTGATAGCTAGTGTTGAACAGCGCCTTGCGAGACTGTGCCCATTGCAGTGTCGACGCTAGCAACGACTTCACGGAGGATATAGTAATAGATCGTAAGTGCGTAGTTCGTGTTGTTGGTACCACTGACAATGATCGACTTGCTCGCGCCATCTTCCCTTGGGAGACGACGACCAATATCAACTGCAACGAATCGGTAGAGCGATTCCCAAAGACGTTGAGATAGTAAACCAGCGTTTGTTACATCATCAAGACCACCATCAACGCCAGACTTCGACATTTCTTGAACGAAGAGATCATAGCCGAAATTGACAGGGTTGTTCCAGATTGGGACGTTTCCTACCGTTACCTGTAAGTTACGTAAGGCGGCGAAAGGACTTGNATCGTTTGATGAGATAGTACCGATGTATAAATGGGAATTGTTGGCATGATACACTACTCCCTGAGAAGTTCCATTGTTGAAAACGATTTGTTGGGTTGAAGAGCTTTTGTTTAACGTCAAAGTACTTGTTAGAGCACCTACCGATGTGATATTTGGTTGCGCTGCAGTCGTCAACGTGCCTGAAATATTTCCAGAACATGAAATGTTAGTTAGAGTACCTAAAGAGGTGATATTTGGTTGAGCCGCTGTTGTTAATGTTCCGGAAATGTTTCCAGAGCAAGTAATAGCTGTTAGTGTACCTAGCGAGGTTACGTTAGGCTGAGCAGCTGTTTGAAGAGTACCTGTTACTGATGTCGCTGATATGTTTCGAATGCCTGAAATATCTTTATTCGAATCTACAACCAGAGCCTTGGAAGCAGAAGCAGTCCCCGGCGTAATTGAAGATATGTATGTTAAATCACCGCTTGTTGCCACTGTAGACCCATTCACTATTAGACTAGTACAACTGAGAGAGTTAATTCCAGATATATTCTTTGACGCATCAACGACTAATGCTAAGCCTGCACTTGCTGTACCAGCTGTAATTGAGGTTAGATACGATAGTCGATAGTCATTCTTGCTTAGGTACAGAGTTTGGGCATATTCATACGTCAAATAACCACTGGCGTCTAAGCTCGGATAAAACGAAGGGTTGTAGATTGAACTTATATAGCTCGGATTTGGATAACTAAASCCACTCATAGGAAATTTGTTGAGTTTTATATATCASAGCGTAGAAAAAATGGTTGACAATATTCCAGATTTTGGTGGGCTACTACCCAAAGAATTCAAGTCGCAGAGCTATGGAGACATTAAGAATTTGGACATCAAGAAGCTATTTAGAATGATCATCCTAGGGCCAAGTTTTAGCGGGAAGAACAACCTAGTGTTCTACATTCTGAAAAACAGTCCGAACGTGTTCAGTCATCTCCATATCATCGCTCGCAATCCTAACCAAGAGCTTTATAACTACATCAAGGAGAAATTGAAAGGCTTCTGTACCATATATGAGTCTGACGCTCCACCAAATGTAGACAGCATTCGTAAAAATAAGGACGATTCAATCGAGCTTGTGATTATTGATGACTATTCGAATGATCAGGCGCTACAAAACACTCTCTTCTCTCATTACTTCACTAGAGGAAGACACTTCAAACTGAGTACCATTTTTCTCAGCCATTCATACTTCGCCACTAGTAAGATGATAAGACTAAACTCAGAATATGTAGCAATATTGAAAGCTAACTCGAAACGGGATCTGAAAATGTTGTTGAAGGATTTCAACATTCCTAACATTAATGAGGAGAAACTATATCGAGCATACAAAATTGCTACCGAGAAGAAAGGACAGTGTCTTCTACTCGACTCCGTAAAAGGAGAGCTTCGATACAATTTCAAAAAAATTGTTGATCCTTCTACTCTATAATATAAGAAAGATGGCGAACATCATCTCTTTAAAGTCAAATAATCTTGTCTCTAATGGATTCAATAACATCCTTCGTTACGAATTTCCAGGCTCGAGTATCAACTTTTCGAACACTGAAATAGCTATTCACAGCATCCAAATGTATAACTCCCAGTTCAACATCGATTCCAGCGCATATGGAAACAACACATTCAGTATCATTGTCCCAACAGCTGGTACTACCAGTACCATTGATATTACCTTGCCAGATGGCTATTACTCTTACGCTGATATTAATCGAATGATTCAAACGGCTCTGGTTAGTGCTGGAGCATACCTGATTGATTCGAATGGAAATAACGTGTACTATATCCAGATCACCGAAAATGCCACCTACTACGCTGCTCAAGTTGATTTGGCGTCAGTACCAACTGCTCTTCCGAGTGGGTATACACGACCATCAACTGGATTGTACTCATCTGGAGGAAGTGGTTTGCCTTCAACCGCATACACGTCTCAACTGGTCATTAACAATTCTGAGTTTGGAAAGATTATCGGGTTCTCATCTGGGACGTACCCAAATACTCAAACAACTACGGCTCAGAGTCTATTGAGTAATATTACTCCACAAGCGAAGCCGGTTAGCGCCTATATGCTACGATGTTCATTGATCAATAATCCATACGCAGTCCCGTCAGACGTGCTAACAACATTCACAACGCAGGGTACCCTCATCTCCGAAGTAATTGACTACAAACCCAATGAATACCTGTGGATACCAGTCAGTGATGGAACATATTCATCGATTCAACTAACCATTGTTGATCAAGAAGAGCGATTCTGTAAGTTTAATGATCCAAATATTCTAATCTCGATAGCAATCCGAAAAAAATGCTAATTAGGCACTGAAATTTTTTTTCTAGACACGAAATCCTTTACCAACACGTTTAGATCGAATAGCTTGCATGTATGCTTTCGCTTCAGGGGAACCTTTGACTAGTTTACCCCTTTTGTTTGAAGTTTTAATACCTACGCCAGTTAGACCACGAATTGCCTGACGACCAAGCACAGCTGCTGGAGCGTAAGGACCTAGTGCGGCTGACACCGGTTGAACAGCGGCGTCTAGAACACCTGAGAGTGCTGGTTTGACAGCTGGCCACAAGGTATCCTTTAGCCAGCTCCATAAGCTACCTCCTTGCTTTAAATCATGTTGCATTTCTCCTTCAGCAATTTGAATTCGACAACCGCGATTAGCCCTCTTACTTTTCATCATCTTCTCATAATTAGCGGGATGAACGAATAACGACGTTGACCCTCCCTTCAGCTGTGAAGCAGACAGAGTAACAGTCTTCCCACCACCAAGTTTGCGAATCTGAGGTTGAGTAATATCGATCGAGATCTTCTTATATACTGTCATGGCTTCTATATCTTCTGATGTAAATATAGTTCATAAAATAATTAAATTACATCCAGATCCAGATCTTCAAAGGTCTGCATCAGGTAAGGTTTATTATTTTGCTTACTATATAGCCACAGGAGGCTCCATATTCCACAATATGACTTTGATACGCCTTGGTATTGCTTCGGGTTGTACTTCAATTTACCCAACACTGTTGGTGGACCTTCTCCCATTGAATCGAACCAGTCGCGATTGTGCTGGGCACACCAATGACCAACGTCTTGACCATCTCCAAGCAAAATCAAATATGAACCTCTACCAAGTGGGTGATGGATCTCACTAAGTCCATAGATTCCATCTAGGTGGACGTTGATAATGTTCGCTAACGCAATGAGGTCGTGGTCAGATGTGATAGCCTTAATTAAATTTGACATTATTTATTTTTTCAGGAGCCTTATATAACTCATATACAAAGATAGTTCTCGATATGGCGGACGCTACTCAACTAACAGATCAATTCCTCTACCAATGTGCTGTCAAGCCTGATCAGCCAGTAAAGATTAGCAAGAGCAAGAATGTTGTAGAAGTACCCGACAACAACCAAGGTAGTTACAGCTCAGGTCTTATTACTCTAGATGCGGCTAGTCAACTCAATGGCTCTAAGGGATTTGGCTCAATCAAAGATGGCTACATCATTCTGCCTTACGTTATCACTATGAAAAACGCTGGAGCAACTGATATGACAGCAGCAGCACATCGGTTCTGTGTGGGACTAAAGTGTGGAGTATGGAATGTTATCGATGCTTTGGAAGTTGAACTCAATGGTCAACAGTTGATCAATTTCGAAGACTACAAACTATACTGGAACAATATTCGTGCTCAAACGGAATGGACAGCAGCAGAAGTGTCCAAACATGGTGCAGATGCATACCTCTACCCAGATGATTGGAACTCAATGGCGTATGCTGCTGCTTCAACTGCTGGTGATGGGTTTGTCAATAATGGTACTTACACAGCTGATATTCTTGGAACAACTGCAACTGGTAGTAGTCTGCTCCTAAATAAGGGGTACACAAATCGTCTACTATCTACACCTCCACCAGTTGCAACGACAACTACAACGCTAGGTGATACGGGTGCTAATACGTTCGGCTGGCCAACGCTTAAATCAGGTGTCTCGCAAGCAATTGCTCAACAACATGGTCGCGGGGCATTCGTTGCTGGATTGGCGAGTGCGGGGAATATCATGGGTACGTGGTACTATATGCTAAAGATTCGATTGACAGACCTTCACCCAATCTTCAAGGAGCTTGATTTGGTTGCCAATCCCCAACTCAAGTTGCGGCTCCGAGTCAACACAGGATACACTGATATTGGTGTTGCATCAGGTCGATTGATGACTCTATCTAGTACGGTCATGAACGCAGGTAAGACTGTTCCTTTCATTGTAAGCAGTGCTACATCAAATAATGCAATGAATGGTGTTCTCCACGCAACGAATGCAACCACTATCCGTGTTGCGTTTGGCCCGTTGATGAACTCGTTGACGACTCTTGCTACCGCTGGTAACTACTTCCCATTCACTACCTCTCGTCTACTTATTCCATTCTACGATCTCGCAAATCCATCAGCTATTGTTTCAAAACCTGTCAAGACTTGTCGGTACCTAGATTGCTACGCTCAATACTTCCCAGGTCGTGCAGGAACAGGCGTATCAACATCTCAACAAAACGTTTCGTTCAACTTTCAGCTTTCTGGTACGTGGAAGAATGTCAAATATGTTGCTTTGATTCCGTTCTCTGAAACCAGCTCTGGTCATTTCGCGACAGCAACTGCTCAACAGTTTGAGAGTCCTTTTGATAGTGCTCCTTGGACTTGCCAAGCTGGTGCAAGCATTCGCGGCTTCCAAGTGCAAGTTGGTAACAGTAATGTGTTCCCTAAGGCTATTGACTATGACTATGAACAGTTCCTTGATGAATTTTCTAAACTCAACGCGATCAATGGAGATCATAGTCGAGAAATTACGAATGGTCTCATTGATTTACAGAAATGGTCGACTGTCAATCGTGTGCTGATTGCTGACTGCTCTCGATTCACCGATCCAGACGTTCCTCAGTCTGTTAATGTCGCTGGAACAAATGCTTCTTGCCAAGGTACTAACGTTCTGATAATAGTAGTCTACGAGAAGTCTTTCGACATCGATCGGTTAACGGGCGAAGTTACGAAACATTAAGTAATATCATTCGGATAGAACTTCACATAAATATATAGAACACAATGGATGAAATTGACGGGTTCAGAGATAGCTTTTACCGACGCTTCCTTCTCTCCCATGATCGAATTGATTTCGAACATGAGCTCAAAGAGCTTGAAAAAATGATCGAATACCAAAACACAGCTATTAGGATGGCTGAGAAGCAACTTAATCTCCTTAGTATTTATAACTTACCTAGTGATATTGATACGAAATATAGAGCACAGTCTGAGGGGATGATCGATTATTGTAACCGTAAGCTAACTAAAATTCAGGACCTTAAAGATGAAATTCAATCTTTGAATAATTAATATACACTAATATATAGGGATCATGGAAGTTGAATATATTGATGAGATTGATGAGCCATGTCCAATTCATATCAATGAAACATACTACTTATCTCCGGACGTTGAGCTCCGACCAATCTTTTATGACGAGTACTATGCAATGCCTATTACAATGATTCACCGTTTGTGAACCAGAAAAAAAATATTTTTTTGACTTACTCAGTTGTCTCAAAACTCTGTTTGACTCGAATCAAGTCTTTGGATAAGCTAGGGCACTTCTTCGAAACATATTCGTTATGTGAAAGCCAGCTGAAATACTTCTTATCATTCTCGTGGATCCATTTGATTGTCTTGTTGCGATATTTGCCCCAACGCATGATATAAGTGTCATCACTCGGGTCTTGAATCTTTCCTTCAAGAAACGATTTGATTTCTGAATTATCGCCTGTCATTGTTTCTTGATTATAGAGCCAACGACAGTAGGATGGATCACTATCATAGACCTCTTCAAGGGTCTTTCCCTTATACTTTCCAAAATCTAGAATGACACTCATGGGTATGGGCTATGGGTATATATTAGTAAATATTTTTGTATCAGGATTGACAAATATTTGTAAAGCATCGCACTAGAGGCTAACGATTAGGTCTCTAGTGATATCGTCGATTTTGATGTATGAGAAGTAGTAGATGAGGCTTGTGGATGTGTAATTGAGGGCTGGGTGATTTTACGAGTGCGTGGAAGTAGTCCGATAGGGCTCGGATTTTGCATTACGAAATGGGATAGAGATGGGTCCTGCGGGTAGGGTAGGAGTAGATGTAAAAAATGGGCGTCCAAATGTGTCTGAACTACTACTGCTGCCGTGAAAGCGAACCCTTGTCACAGAAGTAGCGTATGTGTAATACACAGTTGTTTTGTAGAAGTTGGATCGGTTAAGGCGTGCGTGTGTCGACAGGTGAACGGTGATCAAGATGACCTGAAGGAGGAGAGGAGTTAGGAAACAGTTGAGGAGTTGATGGGAAGTTGAGAAGTGAGATTGAATGGTTTAGAGGTTGTGCGTGTGCTTGAGAGAAGCCGTATTCTGGAAGAGAATGCACACATTGTGCGAGTAGGCACCGACCACCGTGATGGTCACTAAGACACAATAATATAAAACCTGAGTTGTTCTAGCCTATCGACTAGCTTTTTTTTAAATCCAAACCTTTTGATTGGATGATGGCAATTCAACCGGCGTGTGAATTCGTCACATGACCTCCCTTGAAAGAAGGGGTAAGCGCTAATTTTGAAGATGATGGCTCTTGGGCTGGCCAATATTGGTTGATTAATCCTGACGACTGCTCAAGATTGTCACTTGGTTCCCACGTGGCATCTTTCTTACGTTCACCAAGCCAACGCACCAAATATTGGAGTTTTCTGCGACGGCGACGGTGCCCAATGACTGCACGCATCAGTCAGTAAAGTAGATTCGACGCGTTGAGTTCGATCATCTGACTTGTACGGCTTAGCAATGAAGTGTAAAACACAGGATGGGAGTTTGCGTTGTTTTGACAATGGTAGCTCAAACGAATCCTTTGACACTTGTCCTAAAACCGTGAATGGACCAATGAATCTGGCCGCAAGCTTTGAAGTCTGTCCATAACGTTTATGCCTGACATTCATATTGACGGCGGAAGACTTCTTCACCAACAGAAATACCTGCGTTCGACGATTCTTGTCACAGTAAGACTTCATACGCCATTGAGCTTCTCTCATGGCATCTTGAGCAATCTTGAGATATGCTTCTTGCTGCAACAACATATCTTGTGCAGACTTGGACAGAGACTTGCACTCTGGATCGGTTGCGACGTCATCTGGAAGATACGGATTGTAACCCAAATCGGCTTCAAATTACGACATACCGATGAATGAGTGAATGCGATAATTGTACACAAATTCTGCCATGGACAAGAACTCATCCCAATTGTTTTGGTGTGGGTTGACAACTTCACGAAGATAGTCTTCAAGGAAACGATTCGTTCGTTCAGTTTGACCATCAGTTCGCGGGCGAAACGATTGTGCTGAGTTCCAAACCTTTCATCAAACTCTACCAAAAGTTGGACGTAAATTTGGTGTCGCGATCGGATACGATAGGTTTCGGAAGACAGCGATCTTTGACATAATATGTCAACTGCTCAACAATGTCTGAAGATATGTTATGTCTTCAGACATTGTTGAGCAGTCTTCGGCCGTAGCAGACGTTTTAGTTGCGATGGACAATGCACGCTTGGTTAGTCGATCCACACTGGTCATGACTGCATCATATCCGTGTTTCGTCAATGGCAAGTCCGTATTGCTTATGTTATTGGCGACAGTCAAAATTCGGTGAAAACCGGTATACTGGTACAATACTGTCAGTGTCTCCTTATACTACAATACTGTCAGTGTCTCCTTACACTGGTTCAATATTGTCAGTGTCTCCTTTGACATGAGGCTAACAGTCACACGGGACAAACTGACCGGTAATGCGGAGCTCACTGCACGATTGTGAACACCGCTTGGGTCTGTTGACTAACCATTACGCTTGTCATGTGGCTTGTTGTAGTGAATTGAGAAGCTTGTCTGGGCTAGCCCTCGACAGGTGAGAGGGTTGTCGCATAGGTACCTGCGTTAATGCTCTGTCCTCAGATTTCAAGCTCCCTTTTTTCTATTCATTTTTCTCTCCTTGATAATCAACATTTGAGATGTTAACAATGTCTTGATCCATTCGGACCTCTCCGACAGACCCATCGAACAGTCGGAGCTGCTCCAATGCGTTGACAACATCGGAACATTCGTCAACGTCATTGGCAGCTGGATTTGTGATGAACTGCGTCTTCACAAATCCATTCTCCACCGTTGATGCTTTCAATTCTTTCCAAGCAGTTTCCACCCACTCCACCACATCCTTGCACTTTGGTGGCTCGTATGTACGGGTGCTCGTGGCTTGGGGAGCTGTGCCCGCAAGTGGATCCACCTTGACCGCAATCTATCCTTGAGAGGCTTGTTCCAGCTAACGTCTGCTGCCTTCCACGTACTTCCACGTACAATGCGAAGGCACACGCATTAATATGTTGTTGATGTTGTCGGCGCAGGCCTGTACTTTGGTCGTTCAGTGAGCCTAAAGGTCATCAAGCAGCAGGATGACAGCCACATCCCGATTTGGTCGATTGCCAGCGTGATGCTTCAGGAAGATCACCGGCAAAGGAGTACGCCGTCGGATTGCCATGAATGGCCACATGGAGATGCGACTGGAGCAAATCAACCCCTTTCCAGACTGTCTTGCCGAATCCGTTTCGCTTGGCAATGTTCTCGGCGGCCGTTGCTGGAACCGTAGACTCTGAGGTTTTTGCAACAAGAAACCGCTGGTACTTGTTGCTATCCGAGTCTCCCAACCGCATGGCGGTGATCCTTTCTTTCGCTTTCCCGCCACATTTCACCCACACTGTCTTGTCACCTAGCTTGCAGATCGTACGCTTCGGCAAGTACTCGATGCAAATCGCGGTTTGGTCTGCATTGTAGGCACGCGTCACACCGTGCCGCCCCATGCTTCGGCACTGAATGCCACAAGCTGGTCGTCACCGTCATCAGCAGAGATCTAGTCTTGGCGGGTCCGTGAACGCTCTGCCATCTTATGGCGGCGCATGAATTTCTGGCGCCACGACCACGATGCTTGGAAGCCAGCAATACCATTCTCAGTGGTAATCTCGATGGCTTTGAGGGCAAGCATTTGGGTCGTCACCGGCCCCCCAGTGCGACTCCCAACTCGACGTCCGGAGGCAACATCTCCTTGGCACGATGGCACTTGTGGGATGCCTTGGCGGTGATTTTCGTCTTGTTCTTGAGCCACTCATAAGGCATTTTGCGTGCAATGTCACGGGCAGCTTCATTGAGGTGGGCGAAGTAGGCGTCCAGAGTGGATGCGACAGACTGACTGCTCTCGAAATTTATGACAACTTCGTCTTTGAATTGACACGTGTATGACTGGCGTTTGAACTGGGGTTTCTTACGATGACTGCCCTTAAGGCTTCACTTACCCCCCTCACACTGTCCCCAACCCCAGCATCGCAGATCCAGCTGCTTCATGCTGCAGCTGCTTCCTGGTTTGTCTCTGCTGGATTCAACAGCATGAGGTGAGGACCTCGTTGTTCAACCGGTCCCTCTCACAGCTCACTTCGCTTTCTTCCCTCGACCCCACAAGTGCCCTAGCTCACCAGACAACACCGCGTCTCGCTGCCTCCGCAACCCCGCCATGCTGCCTTCACGCTGCCTCCGCACTGCCTACGTGCTGCCTCCACGCTGACCCCACGCTGTGGACGCCTTCATGGCGTAGTTTTATTAAACAATTATACCTACATTCGTTTGGAGTTGGTCGGTTCAATCGTTTCTGTTGTCTTTTAATGTTGTGCTGTCCTCAATGGCGCTGGCTTGTTTCCTCTGCATCTACCTATGCACGACCCACACTTTGCACTCCGCAAACACGGCATCATAATAAGGCAGCGTCTGGCCTGTTGCACTTGCCATCTTGACACAGCACATCCTCTGTGCATCCATCTGACCATGTTACCTTTACTGCCTGACCGTTCTTGGCATCATCAGACCATATTACCCTTACCACCTTCTCTTAGCCCTTTGCCCCTAGCGATGTTTGTTTTGGCATCCATGAGCTTCGATGGCACTTCCCATGGCTGTTTTTGGCTTCTCATGGCTGTTCTTGGTATCCATGTGGCATTCGCCACGAGTCGATGGCGCCAATTCGCCTTCATCCAGCATGGGCATGGACCTCGAGACTCGAAACGCGCAACAGCGTGGGGAACAAGATCCGGCGTGAGCTTACGCAGTTCACTTAGCCATGAAGTTTTTGATGTCGCTGCAGAACGTAGCTAAGCCAGAAGTAAACTCAAACCAACGTCATTCACAAAGCATGTGTATGATCGAAATTACTTAGTGTATGATGTCACGACAGAATTGAATAAAGGTCTCTGTGCATTGCTGCTTCAGTCGCAGATACTCAGCCTATATAATGTCTTGCCGACTTCTCGTACAGGAATGATTGGTGGTGAATGGGACAGTAGGCCTTCATTATGCTCTTATAGACCTCGCTCGTGGGCCCAGAGCCAATGCGTGGCCAGCGTTGACTTCCTCAATAAGCACCGACACCCTTCGGCCTGCTCACTTAGCAGTTTGCTCCGGAAAACCATCAGCAACAAGAACAACAAGCAAGAACGCGCGCAACATGATCTGCCCTGCCATTGAGAAGGCACCTGCAACCGCCCAACCAGCCTCCTCACCGACCGTGATATGATTGATGTGAGCGAATCCGATCCCGGCTCCTCTCGCGACGCGCTCCCTACTCTTGCCTCTCCAGCTGTCGAGCCATCAACCGACCAGCCATCCACACCAGCCCGGAAGACGCGCGCGCCCGCCCGCCTCGCGTCACCAGCAGCCGCAAGCTTTCGCGTATCCTCCCCGCCTCCGCCAATACGTGCTAAGACAGCAAAGGGCAAGGCTCCAGCAAAGGATCGTCTTTCTTCCGGAAGCCCCGATTTCCCCCCCCCCCCCCCCCGACCATCACCGCGCTCAACAAACAACTGAGCACGACAACTAACGCGAACGCGAGCCAACAAGCCGAGATCATCGCCCCTCGCGCCGAACTTGACGCTCTGAAGCGCACGGTGTCCCAGCATCGGCATTATGTGCAACATCTCGCCGATGTCCAAGCAACGATTGCCAATCCGACCGCTCCCCCAACTCAAGCCAACACCCCAGCGCCACCTGCGTGCGGGGGGTGGTGGCAGCTCCCAACGCGCGCGGCGAGCTGCCACCACCCCCACTCGCAACTCTGCATTTAAACAAGTTCCCCACGGACCGTAAGAACGGTCCGTGGGGAACTGGCCGTCGTGCACCCGCTCGCCGCAGCCCGCGCTTTCAAGCACCTTTCGCCTGCCAGTGGACCCAGTAGGTACTCGTCGCCTACCGCCTTCCTATATTGCGCTCCGCGAAATGGACTCAGTCCGGTTCGAAGCAACAGCACCGATCTGCGTCGCGCTGTACAGCTGCCGTCTTGGCGCGAAGCATCGATCATGATGTTCTGTGAGAAGTCTGAACTAGATGTGTTGCGGTCCCGCAGCTCCAACGCCAACTACAGCGTCGACTTCGGAGTCAGCACCACGCGACCACCCAGCCCACCATGCTGCAGTTACAACGATCTGCTAGACGGCATCCACGGCCTCTCCATGATGGCCAACGACCTCTGGTACGACCATGCTCGCAAGCTACTTGGACATCTGCGTGCTTTCGTTTCCAGCGGCCGACCCCAGCGGCACCCCCGCCGGAATACAGCTCACGCATCAATACGTGGATCGATTCCTGAGACACGCCATGGGTTGCTTGCAGAGCAAAGCTTCAGCCTGGTAGAATGAAAACTGCGACGCCCTCAGAGCGATCGACTACAGTACCCCCGATTGGAGCTCGGCACTCTTGACGGCGATGCACAGCACCATCACCAATAGCCACGTCCGCCACCCGAGGCACACGCACCACCAAACCAAAGCGCCAAGTCGCACTTCTCACGACCAGCACCACCCCGACAGGCTGCCTGGGCAACACAACACAGAAACACTCACATGCAGACAGCTCTGTCTCTCGTTGGGTTTTCCCTTCCTCCACCACACCCCATCCACAGCGGATCACACGATGCACCCGTGTACCACATCGATCGTTCGCTTCAGGCAACAACCTCCAAATTTGTGCGCCGTACCAGAATTTACCTTCCACAGCTTGTCGAATTGACTCCACCTCCCGATGCCGTCATCTTAATGGATGCGTCCGACGAAGGTCTATGTGCCGTCTTCCCCACCATGCAATAGTACGTCCTACACGAATTCTCAGAATCACAGCTTTCCCTCGTCAAGGACAAGAAAGCGTGCCACGACAACCACTTTGACATCAATTTTCGAGCGCTCCTCTCAATTGAATATGCCGCCCTTTCCTTGGGTTTCGCTGCATCGCTTCAGCTTCTGTCCGCTGTCCACGCTTGTCTCAAACTCTCCAACACCGCGCACCAAGCTCTATGGGGTTTTTGTGTCTCGCATTCTTCTTCCTTCTCAAACGTTCCGAAATCGTCGCGTGCGAAGGAAAATTTGGTCGGTTCCGTCTAAGAGCAAGCGATATTATCCTTCTTGATGAGAACGACCAACCTTGCCAAACTCCGACAGCTGCTGCAGGTGTCATCATCAGTCTTTGCGGATCCAAGACAAAACATGATGGACCAGCCACAACAAGGATGCTCAAACGATCCGGACACAAGTTCCTTTGCCCAGTAATGGCGGCCGAAATGCTAATTAACGCGCGCGGAACTCTTCACCCAATCTTCCTGCAGCATAATTTCCTGAGGCAGCAACAGCGTATCAACAATTCATTGATGCCGACATGGTCACGGACGCACTTCGACAAGGTGCAAACGCTATCGGAGCCGATCCATAAGCCGTTAGCACCCATTTACTCCGATCCGGAGGTGCCACGCGTATGTACAAGTGCAACGTCGACCAGCTCACCATCCCGTTCCACGGCCGATGGACTTCCGACGCATACAAATCGTACACTCGCCTGGTATCCTCCATTGCAGAGCGTATCATTGTGAGCTCCCACAATAACACTGTGCTGAACGCTTCCAACTCAACGAAAGCAACGCGACTCTAAAAATGGGGTAACGTCACAAATCCTAGACTCGCAGCAATAGTGTTGAGCGTAACTGGAGACAATACACAGTGTAGTGAGCCGCACATACGACAATTTAGGAAAGGGAAATTTCCGCGCGCAATTGAGGAAATGGTGCTTTCCGTGAAAGAGCGCCCAACCAGTTCTCGAACCCCGCCCAACGTGCAGGAAAGGGAGGGCTCAGAATTCCGTTCAGAGTTCAGACTTGGAGGTTACCTCCGCTCATGTGCCGGCCAACACATGGGTGGGTATGTGGGTAGGGCTGGAACGAAACCCAGCAAACCCAACCATGTACAACTAGGGGTGAACAAGGAGTGGACGGAACCCACCCACCGCATCTCGGTATCCTTGATAATTTTGTTGTATGTCTCAAAGGGATTGTTTGTTGGAGCGAAGCCTGGTGCGGTAAGATAGTACTGCCATCACCACACAGTCGAGAAGACCCATGGCTCAAAAAAGTATGTCCTGAATTCTTGCAAGGAATGTGACGCTTCCCAAACGAAGATCACACCTAAGCACCTTTAGTCTTTGGCTTTCGCCAAGACCGTTGCTGGCCGGGCTCCAGCATTTGATATATGCGCATTCGTTGCTCAGCAAACGACATTCGCTGTACCCGCCGCTTCGAGACGTCCTCGGACAGCTCGATAGCTTTGCAGAGATCGTTCTCATACTCACGAGGTGTCTCATTGTTGTAGAGAACGATCGGGATATGACAGATGGGTCGGCTTTTCATCGCCTTCGCCTCTTCCTTCCACCTCCTGAACGTGGTGTCGTAGTCATGGACACGAACCACGTGCCTCCGCAGGAGGGTGTCCGGGATTTGGACTAATGGCCATCGCCCTCCTCGCTGCCACTTTCGGGATCGTCACGCCGGCGCGCGGACGAGTCCCTGCGAATAACTGAGTCGGTTTTCGCCTCCTTCCATTTGGCAATGGTCATGGGTCCTCGGGCAGGAGCTGCACGGGATGGAGCTTGGTAAGTTCAACTTGTATGCCCGTGAACGCGACATACGGGCCAATCCACTTCGGTCCCAGCTTCGATGATGCCGAAAGACCGGTA
This sequence comes from Lagenidium giganteum, assembly GCA_002286825.1. Classification (NCBI taxonomy): domain Eukaryota; phylum Oomycota; class Peronosporomycetes; order Pythiales; family Pythiaceae; genus Lagenidium; species Lagenidium giganteum. Next base: position 50,586 of record NSDO01000367.1, read on the forward strand.
TGTTTGGGTTCCAAGTGTCCCGTGCTGACCTTGTCACCAACGTTGAATGTTTGTTCTGGTCTGTTCTGGTCGTAGATATCGGTCATGCGCTCTTGGGCAGCCGCAATAGCTTCCCGGCATTGCAGAAAAAAAGTAGCTTGCTTGTCCCGAAAGTTGGACGCCCGCTTGTTTTTCGGAGCGGTCTTTACCAGCTCAGAGGACAACGCGAGTGGGTTCAGCGGCGTATATCCGAAATCCGCCTCGAACGGCGTAATCATGGTTAACAGTGGAATTGATGGCAAATTCCGCGTTGGCTAGATGCAAATCCCAGTCATCTTGTAAGGGACTGAAGTAGCCGCGCAAGTGCTCTTCGAGGGTTCGATTCATTTGCTCGGTTTGACCGTCCGCTGGTGCTCGATGCGCGACCGTTATGTTCAATGAGGTTCCAATCGCCTTGAAGAAGTGTTGCCTGAAGCTAGCGAGAAATCGTGTGTCACGGTCAGATACAATGCTCGTCGGCATGTCGTGATGGCGCCAGATATGGTTGATGAAGAGAACGGCGACACCTTCCGCTGTTACCGTCTTCGTTATGCCAATGAAATGGCACCGCTTTGTCAACCGGTCAACGACGACCCAGATAGCATCCAGGCCAGTCTGAGTGGTTGGAAGATCCGCGATGAAGTCCGTTGAAATTGAGCGCCATCGCTCGTCCGGAATTCGGAGTGATTTCAGTAGGCCAGGGGTCTTCGTTAGTTGTGATTTGTTGCGACGGCATCCTTGCAGTTGCCGACGAACCCTTGCACGGATTTTAGAATCTTCCTCCAATACAATCGCTTTGCAAGTGCAAGGTATGTTCGCTCAGCTCCCGAATGGCCACCATAATTTGTCTCTTGGGCTTTCTGGATGATCTTGTTGCGTAACTGGTGTGATTCGGTATCACGACGCGCGGTACGTCGTCTGTTGTCGTCTGGTACCACAACAAATCTTGAACAACAAAACCCGATCTGAAGACTTCTTATGTTGTATCCTTGTCGCAGATGATCGGCTCTCGACTGCTGCAAGAATAGTCTGCGTATGGGCATCTTTCTGGTGCGCGGCTCGGATGGTGTTCATCAGCCCATTGTCCGGAAAACTTCACTGAATTCAAGCCGAAACGAGGTGTCGTAAACGCTAGTGACTCGCAGATCGTGGAAGAACTTCGTCTCTGGTTGCAGCTCTGGTCGTCGACTCAGGGCGTCGGCAATACCGTTTTTGCTCCGGGTAAGTAAGAGAAGACTCGGCTGGTTTCATTTTCCTGCTTGTGTACGCGATAGGGCGTTCAACACCATCCTTGATCTGGAACAAGACGCCTTCGACGGCAAACTTGCTTGCGTCTGTGCGCAGACGGATGTCCTTCGAGAAGTCAGGCAGACGCAACACCAGTGGGTTGCACAGTCTCTGCTTGAGTGTTTTGAAGTTCTTTAGTTGGTCTGCGCTCAAGTGCATCTTGCGTTGCGTCTGTCTTTATTCTTCGAACATGGACGCGGTAAGTGACGCATAGTCATGGCAAAAACGTTGCACATATCCCGTGAGACCTAAGAAGCTGTGGAGTTTCTCTTGCGTTCTTGGAACAGGCCAATCCTTGATTGTTTGCGTTTTGTCTGGGTCCATGTGGACACCGTCTCGTCCCACGAAGTCACCAAGGCAAGGTGCATATACGTAAATGTCATCGTAAAAGGTTCGGGTGTGCTTGAGAGGTTCGACATGGGGTGATGCATTGTTGCTGGGGCGTTGCAGACGCCCATTGGCAAGACAAGGTATTCCCACAACCCATGTGGTGCTTGAAATGCGTTGAACGTGATGTCTTCCTCATTCGTACCTGATAGTATGCTGACATTAGATCCATTGTCGAGAAGAAATACGCGCCGCTGATGCTGTCTAGGATGTGTCTTCTTTCCGGCTCATGGGGATGCTTTATCAACCTGTGTTCGAGTTCAGATATCGGTGATCATGAACGATGCGCCTTCCCCCCGGTTTCCGGACACAAAAGGTTGGTGCTGCATGAGCGCTGATACTTGGTCGGATCAACTTCTTGGTGACCATTTCTTCTACCCAGCGAATGATCTCGCGTTGTTGCTCTGGCCACTGTTGCCGGAACATTGCCGAGTTTGGATCTTTCACCTCAATACGATGTTCGATGTCGCGTATTTTGGCAATCCGTCCAGTAATTCTGGTCTGAACACACTATCATTGTATTCGGTAAGTAACCCATGTACCGCATTGTCTCTGGAACTCTCCCAATCCGTGTCCAAGTTTTGCCTTCGCTGATCCAGATGTATCTCTCACCCATGGGATATGCGTGGAACTTGTTTGCTCTGGTCGGAGTCGTCGATGCTTCCAATCTATTTGAGGTTGGACATCTTCAAAGAATGGTACGCCCAAAATACAGTCAAACTCTTCTGGGATGTTGTACACCACGGCGACTCATTCATACTGAATGTCTGCGTTGGCAAGCAGCACTTCCAATCGTACCACTTCCAAAACTGACTGAACAATCTGATTGTCCCCCAGCTTTATACGAATGAGCTGATCTTCAATTTTGTCGGTATTGATGTTGTGTCGCGACACCCACTTCCTTGATACGTAATTGGTGGTCGCCCCGCAATCAAACAGAAGTTTTGCCTCAAAATGACCGCTATCGGCTGTCTTCATTTGTCCTGCCACTGTGAGCAGTGAACGGGATTGGTACACGAGAGGGTGGTCATTGAGAATGCTCAGCTTGTCATTATCAAGCTTATCGCTTCTCATTATGCTTGTGTCCACGCCAGGTTCCTCTTCTAGTGACGTGAACTCTCGTTTCCCTGCTTCTCCTGTTCTTTCTTCCAGACAAAGCAGTGTTTCTTGATGTGCCCTGGTTTGTTGCAGAAGTGATATGTACGCTCTTCCTTCACATTGGATTTCTCCGATGGTTTGAATCGACCGGTGTCGCGATAGGGTTTCTTCTTTGGCGCATCATCCTTACGGCTCCAATTCTTGTTTTTGCGCTCTCGATATGGGCGATTAGGTTTCTCACGTGCATCCTCCAGAAAATGCGTCACTTCATCCTTTACGGCCATATCCATGGCACCGGTCAGAATTTCAGTTCCAGTTTGACAGAACTTCGATTTCTCGTATGAACTTTTAAACCCCATTATTCCTAATTACTGATAAATACTCCGAAAAATACCGCTTTACCTCGCTCCAGACAACAACGCCAGCTTCATCTTCACACATGATCACAACCGCGAGCAGGGCGTTGTCTTCCTCTTCACACAAGGTAGCAACCGCGAGCAGAGCCTTGTCTTCTCGGGCGTTGTCTTCATTTTCACGCATGGTCGCAACCGCGAGCAGAGCGTTGTTTTCTTTGTTCAACCCTACCATGCCTCCGCAAGCAGAGCGTTGTCTTCCAGCTATCTCATCGCTTCCGTTAGACGCTCGATCTCCGCTCGAAGTTGTGCATTCGTAGACATTTTGGCTCCAAAGGGGCTGGGACCAACAAGTGCTACCAGTATATCTCGATGGATGAAGGAGGCGGAGACTTGTCTCCCAGCGGTGCTCTTCCGGTTTAGAAGTGAGCCGCTGGGGGGAGTTCAGGCGCGCGATACTCTCCTGTTCGAATTAGTATAAAAATATTCAATGAATACTACTTCTTGTATCCGGAATCCGGATACATTGACTGCATTGAAGATCGAATTATCTCATGTGGCAAAATGGAACGTAAATGTTTCTCGGGGTGTTCCGACTGAAGTAATCACATTCTCGCCACGAATTTTGACCTGGTACTTGGTCCGGTGCTCAAACGGCACAGATGGCACGAATTGCAGTGTTCGCGTGCTGCTGGCATACGTCACTTTTCCGAGTACCACAGCATTGAGCGTGAGGTTAGCGACTTTCATCGCGTATTGCGTATCAACCAACTGCTCGCACGTGAAGACCAAGTTGGATCTGGATGCTTCGCGGCAAGCGTGAGCACTTTTCGCCGTCTCGAGGACTTGTGGAGCAAACGTGATCATGCACCCGCGCTGCAGCTCGTTGTTGCTCCCATGCAAACGCCGTCGTCGGAGCGACCAACTCGGCCACGAGGTCATCGATCGCATGAGCTGTGCCACTCACTGCCATGGCGGACAACAACGGCGGTGCTAGTGTCGACGCGTTGGCAGCGAAGTCGCTGCTGTTTCCTAGGACCAGCAACACGTAGTCTCGCACGACGCCATGTTCTGACGTGATGGCTCGCCACAACTGAGTTCGCGGGAAGGATTCGAGTGCTTCTAAGAGGTCAGCTGTGCCACGAACTTGGTCGAATTCTCGTAGTAGACGCGCGAGTTGATCTTGCAGTGCTTCGAATTGTGGTTCCATTGTGCTACCCTGAAGCAACCTACCATCACATTGGCCAGAGACACACATTAGTGCTCAGAGGGACAGCAAAGCACTTGCACGCCACAGCGGAAAAAACTTACAGAGCCAGCCAGCCAGGAGACGAAAGTTGATGGACAATGCTGAACAACCCCTGAACGAGTGAATATCACGCACAAATGCCAATAACAGAAGTTAGATTTATAGCTCGTTGATGCACAGGTATGTGCAATCGACTTACCTGCAACCAGCGATGAAGCTCGTCGATTATCTCTTGTGATTCTGTTGGATACACATCCAGCTCGGGCAGCAAACGCTGTATCAGCAGCAACGGTTCCAACAGCAACGTGTACTGCCGCTTCAATAGCCTTATCTGCTCCGCTTGTGCATGTAGCCGCTGGCATCCCTTCACTATCAGCGCAACTTCGAGACTCGCAGCGCGATACGTCAGCCGTTCACGCTCGAGCATGGCCAACGTGGCGTCCATGGATTTGCGAACGCCATATAATTGCGCGAACAATTTATCATCTGGATACAGTTCCCGGAGCGTGGAGTCCAGACGCAGCTGCGATGCTTTCCACGTTCGAGAGCTGTGTTCGGTTGGTGCCACCTCGATTGAGTCGCGGCGACGTGGAGCGCGATCCATCGACAAGCTGTCGTCCATGTCAAGGTTGGCGAAAGACGTTGGCGTTGATGGTGCAGACACATCTGCCATTGGCTCGAGCAGCATCGGTGTGCCGTATACGCTTGCTGCGTCCAGACTGCACTGGATGACACGGATGCACCCAGCAAACGTATCAGATGCAATGACAGCGAATGGCTCCGAACCGGTGTGGACAACGCGATACATGCCCTCAATTACATTCGTCTTCGTTCTATCCACACACAGCAGGAAAATCAGAACCAGTTCTTCGCCACCCATGGTGATTGTGCGACTTACTTGTCAAACCACCACGTTTGGTCGTAGCGTTCCCAGAATGAGGACGAGAACTTGGCCATTTCCACGATGAAATAGTACGGTGTGTACTCCTTCTCGGCCTCTGCTTTCTCTTCAGACAAGTCTGGATTCTGCGGCTGCTGACGAGATAGCTTGGCTGCAGTAGCGGCTGCACTGGCGAGTGTCCACGTCAGCGTGAGGTGTGTTGCGCTTCGCCGCACGAGGGATACGACCAGTGGGTTCTCCTGTGTGGGCTGCAATGAGTCGTATCTCAACGGAACGACCATTTTCCACTGCTCTTGGAGCAAGATCATCGCTGGTTTTTCTGGTGATGCATTGGTTCGGCTCACTGTAAGCGGTGGTCGCTTGGTGACAGTCACATGTGCTGTGAGATCCACAAAAACGGGCAGATCGTGCGTGTCAATGAGATCCGCCGTCGATGTCACTATACTGCCGAGGCAGCACACAGCGTTCACGTCGATCCCAACTGTAGTGACGAATGCTTGATTGGCCACAGGTAGCGGCGACGGCTCTCCCCACACATGGGTCAACGTCTCGTCTAGCAGACGCAACTTGAGCATATTTCCTCGTCGAAGCGACACGTGGAAGACATCGATGGTTTCGTTGTCGTTGATCGGCTCCTTCGCGTTTGCCCATGCGCTGTGTTGGAAGGGAGCTGCCCACACCGTGATTGCAAAACGAGCCGCTTCACTTGCTTGGTGTCTGCGAGGCACAGACACACTGCGAGGCCGCACCACAAAGATCAAAACGTGCTCCGCTGGAGATTCTAGCTCCAGATTTGTCGGCTGGGAGAGCGCGGCTGCGGCAAGCATCTCAAAGTGCTGGATGGGAATGGCTGTCCAACCACCATGGCACAATAATCTGGAGAACTCGGTGCGGAACACGGCCGAGGGAGGTGTGGTCGTTTCCAGTACGGACGTGGCTGTATCGACTGTCACGCCGACGACTTCGTGCAGAGCGTCCGATGAGTCCATTATTTGTGGTATGAAGACCACGACAGGATGAAGAAATGGTGGAATCACTTGTGGATAGAAAGCGAGGACCGCGCTCACGAGCTTCATGCCCTTGCGCGACGAGTTGATGAACGGCACCATCTGGACGACGACGTCCATGCCGACAAGGTCCGAGACATCCGCGCCGGTCGCATCTTGACATTGGAAACAGTGTGGCGGTAACAATACCATGACACCCGTGCGAGCACAGCGCAGCAGCCCACCAGTCGAGGCTTGGATGTGGAAGATAACGCTGTCAGGAAACTGCGCAGGGTCGAGCACATAGTGACGAGATGGGTCGACGGGACGGCTGTCATCAATAACATCTAACTGCAGCACAGTCGATTCGGTCGTGCCTTTCCAGTTGGTGACGATGCACTGGTACGGCCCAGCATTGATCTCGCGGACGTTCTGAGACACCAACAACGATGGCTGTGTGGCGCCATCGATTGGCTTGTGGTTGAACTGCCACTGGTACGATAGCGGCTCGCCTTTGGCTATTACTGTGAGGCGCACAAACGAATCCATCACGGCCGTCTGAACCGCTGGAAGATCGCCGATCAACACTGGTACGCCTGAGGAAGCAGCACCGCCATCAATGAGCACAGACACAGACGCACTCATGGAGCGACCGCACCGTAGTATCCCCAGCGGTCTTCGAACGCCTCCCACAGCGCCTTGACCTGCGCTATGATAATAAGAGTGTCGTGCTGAAGCAGCGAGCTGCGGATGGCTGCATGTGGGAAATATGGCACCCCTGCCAGGAAATCGTGCGTCACTCGCTGACAAAGCTTTGACCGGGAACACGACACACATGCACTCAGAGACCCGTAAGCAGCGCATAAGTTGATTGGCGAGAGGTTGCATCTGTTTACTCACGCGTTTACAGCTCTCGAATTGGCGACCATGATATAGCGCGTCTAGCGTGGGGAGTGCAGCCCGCACAACCATCACTGCCAGCATGACCGTCATCTCAACGGGCGCTTTGTTCACCACAGCATTGGCCACGAGGCTCAGACCCTGCAGTGTCATCGGTCACGCACATTGCGACCACACTCATATCACCATCAGTCAGCGCTCGCACCTCGTCGTCCTTTTCCAACACAGCGCCGGCGCTCTTGTCCACGACCCACGACAGCTTGGTGAGCGACCAGTGCTGCTCCAGGGCGTAGTGCAATGGGATCCGCTTGCGATGGTCCATTCGTGTGACTGTGTCGGGGAACAGGCTCCAGATCGTGACGAGCAAGTCGAACGTGGCGTCCGTGTCGTCCCGCACATGATGCAAGCACGTCACAGCTGCGTGGATGGGCAACGCCCGCTGCACAGCAACACCATATCACAGCCAGTCAGTCAACAGCACCCCTGCAAGTGCAGCTACGCGTCCGTGGAAATGAAATCTCGTGCCTGGAAGAACTCGACGCTGTGCAGCTCGCGTGGTGTCAGCTGCGTGAACCGCTGCTTCCGAACGAGAACGCCGTAGCGCCACGCGCGCAGCCACGCGAACAGCCGTGCATCCAGCCGATGCGCTCGCCAAAGCACCCACCAACAGCTCTCGTCTGCTGCATCCACCGCGACACGTTGCGATGATCGCTGCCGCAGTGGTGGTGGTGGTGGTGGTGAGCGTGATGGTGCTGGCATTGGAGCATGAAAGGACACACGGAGCCAAGGCCAGAACCCGACCGTTGGAATGGGTAAAAAGTTCTTACACTTGGAGCAAACGTAATGTTCTAACGAATTAGCCACACTCACAAGAAAATACTACTTCGTTGCTGGCCTGGGATTGGTGGAAATTCCGAGCGAGGGGGTGACATCCAAACATTCCACAGTTCAACCTCAAGGGCGCCGACGAAGATGCCGCCGCGTAAAGCCCCAGGTCGACGCAAGCCCATCTCGTGGGAGAATGACCGCTCCACAGACACTGGCAAGTGCTCTACGGACGTTGTGATCGAATGGTTGACCAAGGGCGACAACTATAACCGCTGGGTGAACGCGCGCAGCTTGGGGGAGAAGCGTGAAAACATGTGCGCCGAGGTGTACGCGCTGCTGAACCAGAACGGCATTGGCTACCGCACCAACGTCGACATTTACGTGCGAATCAACAAACTGGAAAAGGACTACGTGACCGCTCAGGCCCTGCTGGATGGGGCTGCTCATATGAATGATGACGAGTCGAAGGCGAGGATCCACGCGCGCGCGGCGAAAATCTGCAAGCACTACGATGGCATTGCCCCGATCTTTCAGCGAGTGGCGTCGTCGGCTTCAATGACGCGTACATCAGCAGGAGCAATGGCGCTTGCATCGCCGCAGACTGCTGCAAAAGCTAAGATGACGCTGTCGTTGCCGCCCACAAGCCCTGGATGCGAGTTGATTGAAGTTCAGGACGACTCAGATGACGTTGACAGTCACCCAGAGAATGAACAAGCGGACCGCACGAGCTCTGGTAGCACCAGTGATCCAGAGCCAGTGATCAAGAAGCGGAAGCGACGAGGACGTCCTCCTGTCACTGAGAAGATCCGTCGCTCACCACGGGACAACCCATCCACAATCGCCGCAGCCGCGGCCCGAGAAGCGGAGCAGCAGCAGCAGCAGCAGTCACGAGACACACCTGTCACCAGCGTCACAGATGTAGTGACCGCTAGTAGTGCCGAGAAGATGCCGCCACCGGAAATCATGGAACTGTTAAAAACGAAACTGGAAGGCGAAATCCGTGACAACGAGGTGCAGCGCGAGCGCCAGCAAGTGCTGTTCGACCTGCAAGAAGAAGCCCTACGTCTGGACATAGCTGCCAAGAAGATCCGTCTGACGGCTGAGCGAGTGACGGCTCGCAAGAGTCTGCGTGACGCTGGTTACCTCACCGCTGTCATTGACTCGATCGTCCCTGAGTAGGGTAGTTCCATCGTTCTAGCCGTGCATTTTGTATTTTGTCGCGTTGCAATTTCTTAATCTCACCACGTTGCAATGATCCAATAATCCAATGTGAATCACGTTTCGGGTGGTGGGTGAACAAGTGGCAATATCCACATAAATAATTGCAGTATTGTGGCGAGTGAGGTCGAAGGCGCGCGACGGCGACAGCAACGGCGGCGACGATGACCGCGATCTGGAGCGAGCACTTTACGAAGGAAGGCCGCGTGTATTACTACAACCGCGTCACGAAGCAGAGCGCATGGGAGAAGCCGGCGGACTTTGACGGCCAGTCCACGGTCGGCAAGGACAAGAAGGCAGGTGGCGCCGGGGCCACGGCGTTCGAATGGGAAGAGCTGTGGGACCCGAAGAACCAGCGCTACTATTACTTCAACCGGTCGACGCGCAAGACGCAATGGGCCAAGCCAGAAAACGTGGCTGTCAAGCCGTGCACCAACCACCCGGGCAAGAAAGACAAGGACAAGAAGACCGATGCTGCGAGCTCCAGCACCAGCAGCAGCGGTGAAGCCGCCGCCGGGACCAACACAGCAGCGACGACGACCAAGGCAGCAGCGGCGAGTGCAACGGCTGGAGGCGGCCACAGCACGAAGGGCGGTGCAGCTGCGCAGAGCGACGCTGGATCGTCGAAGAAAGACACACACAAGGGCGACGAGGAAGGGCGCACGACGTCGCATCGGACGCGCGGAGGCACGCCACGTGGACGCAACAAGGGCGATGACCACAAAGCAGAGCATGCGGGACACGACACGGCGCGGAAACACAAGAAAGAAGAAGTCGCTGCAGCTGCGAGGGAGGAAAAGGCTCATAAGTCCGAGGCCAAAGCCAGTGACACGACCGATCGGGACGATCCGACCGCAGACGATGGCGAGGACGATGACGATGACCTGGACGATGGCATGAACGGCACGGACGCTAGTGGGAACACAAAGAAACGGAAGAAGAAGGAGAAGAGGAAGGTGGAGACGCCGAGCTCATTGCGCAAGAAGCGGCGCCAGGACTCGCACGAGAAGCGCATGATCATTTGCGATGACGAAGACCGTATGAACAAGGAGAATGCGCGCGCAATCCAGGAGAAAGACACAGAAGATGGCAAGGAGGCCACGCGACTGCTGCAGGAGCTCTCGAAGACCGACTCCATCATGGAGGTGAACGTGTTGGGCGTGATCAACGGCTTCTTACGTGCCCACAATGAATCAAACGGACCCGAGATTCTGGTGGAAAAGCTGTCGTCATCATATCGTGGTCACGCGCAGATGGTGGGGCTGTTGGCCTCGTGGATGGACGCGCTTCCAGTGTCCAAGTCTGCGATGGAGAACAAAATCACGTTCGATGTCACGGAAGGTGCTGTGAAAGAGAACAAAGGTGCTACGTGGAGCCCTGCAGAGGACATCATGTATGAGCACTTGAAAAAGCAGATCAAGCAGCACTACGAACCCAAGCTGGTTGGTGGATTCGCGTAGCAATCGAACTATGATCGCTTGCTTGCTTACGTGTGTTGTTGGTGATTTTGTGCAGCTCTCCAATGTGTTGAGCGGTTCAGCTGTCGAGCCAGAGTGGTTGAAAGAGATGCTGCGTGACAAGCACTGGCGCATGATGCTGATTGAGCTGGCGGAGCAGCACAAAGTGAGTGAGCACGTGGGCATTCTTCGCAATGACGCTGATGCTTTGTTTCTTACATGGCCTCGACACGTTTGATGTAGACGTGTAACTTACTGCAATACGCGATTCGTCGCATCTCGGAAGCCGGACATCACAAGGAGATCGCGTCCATCACCAATGCAGACGCGTTCTTCCCGGTGTTCAATGGCGTACTTGCAGATGCCTTCTGTCGCATCCCGTTTGCGAGCGAAGAGGAAGTGCGCGAAGACCTGTTGGCTCTCAAGAAAGTGTGCTGTCACTCAGCCTACTCATTCCTGTATACCAGTGAGCTCCTGTGTGCCCTCGACCGCAAATTCTACCAGCTCCAGCAAGAAGCGACGGCTTCGCCAAGAACTGCCTCTCGCTATCGCATGATCCGATCCAAGCTCGATCATGTCCGCTACGAACTGCAAGAAACTGCGATCGACAAGTTTGCGTCGAAAGTTGAGGCGTTCCACCCATTGCGACGCAGATATCTGTACGATGCCAATCCAAATCTGAATGAGGCCATCCTGAGTATCATTCGCACCAAGAAATGCTCGGAATGGGCCGCGGATGTCCTCGTGAAGGAATACAAGGGTGTGGCGAATCCTCCGCCAGTCGCCTTGCTTCGTGACCCACTGGTGCGTAATCCCTATTGCCGTCAATGGGTGTGAAAGTTGTGAACTAACCTAATCTGTGCGTTTCCTAGGTGCTTCGCTCTTTTCTGGATCCACTATTTAACCCGTCTGAGACAATTGCCCCAGGCTTTGGTGGCAACTGTTCATACCTGCTAGCGTACTCTGCGTCCACACGGGATGAGCGCGGTGTACTGCACATGCAGAAGAAACGAGCTAACGACAAACCGTCAACGGCCATCGAAGTGCATGAAGACGACATCCAACGCACCAACATGGCTCTGAACGAGGCGTCCGCGATCTGTAAGTCCGACAACACACTCGGCTACAACGTAAGTATCACGCCACCATTTTACTCCGGCCCTGATGACTGGGTGCCTTATTGCTGCTGTACAAGCTAACAAATGGCGATAATGCTGCAGATGAACTCTTCCGGAGTGGTGGAGAAGCTTGTGTCAGCGATGGAGACGCCTGTTGTCTCGATGGGGGTGCTGCATTGGCTCGAAGTCATGCTCCGATCCCCGACGTTCTTCAACAGCACGCTGTTGCACATCTGCTTCCCCAGTCTGCTGCGCATTCTAAAGGCCGCCATCAAATTGCACATGGCACAGTGGCCGGTCACGTTCCGCGTGCTGGTCATTGCGTTGCGGTTGCGGCCAGACGTGAACCCTGTCAAGGCTCTAGAACTCAAGCGGGAGACGCTGCGCTCCATGGTGTTCCTGATCACCAGCGGCTACGTATTGCCGGTGCTGGAATTCATCTTCACGAACACGATGGAGCTGGACCAGGCGCTGCTGCGTAACTTCGTGACAGTGCTGTTTGCGCGCGTTCGACCGCCGTATTCAGCCAAGCTGGTGACGGCGCTGTCCAACATTTTGACGCACCCAAAAGTGCAGAACGCCATCAAGACGTGTCCACCCGACTGCAAGGAGAAGCTACGCAACTTTGTCGGCTACTGCAGAAAGAACCCAGCGCTGCTGTCGGCGGAGCAGCTCCAGGCCTTGGCATTTGGGCTCGAAACGCAGGAACAGTGATGTTTGTCATGCATAAAAACAGTATCAATCAATGGAATCACAGGCCGAACGTTCTGGAACGCGCTCTGATTGGTCGAAATTGGGGATTCCGTGGCTGTGATTGATGGAAAGTCGGACGTCCGGTTGCTGGGCGACACACCACTTGGTGATCACGACCACGATGTCAAGCGAGGATGAAGCCCCGAAGCCCAAGAAGATCCACGACGGATACCATGGCTGGATGAAGACCATCCCCAAGAACGACCATGTACGCGCAGTGCTGTGCAGCGCAGTTGGCTGTGCGGTTGAGGCCGTGTTGGGACTGACGGACTGTGCCGGTGCAGGACTTCACGCCAGTGCGCATTGAGACCACCGCTGCGACGACGACGCAGGCAGCGTCGGGCTGCTCCAACTCGGCGTGGAATGCTGCTGGCACGTGGGAGGAGCGTGACAAGTCGGAATGGGCGCGCGAGCGACTCAAGCACCACGTGCTGACGTCGTTCCAGCTCACCAACAGCAAGTACAAACTCGCCATAAAGTCGAAGTCGATCGTGCACTGCGATGGTGAAGCGAAGGTAATGCAGATGACTCTTGGTCATGACTGTCAGCGACGTCAATGGCATGGGCGCTGACATACTGCTGTGTGTGTGCGACGGTGTACTCAGCTTGTGTTCAGTCGCGGCCGCAAGCGCTGTGGTTACGACTTATCGCTCAAGTTCGAATGGGAATCCAAGCGTGACGAGGAAGACCCAGAGGGCTTTGACCAGGTCAGCGGTCACGTGGAGATCCACGACTTTGATGACACGAACGGCGAGGATTACGAAGTCAAGGTGACGACGGAAGGCTCGTCGCAGCACGATCAGGACGCCAAGAAGGCCATTCAAGAATGGGAAGACGGCTTGCGTCAACTGCTGGCCACCTGGAAGGACGAGTTGCTGCAGCAATAGAAGAGCCTGGCTTTCTTTCTTCGTGAACGTGCCGCACATCATTCCCGATGCACCACTGATCAATCACAACAAGAGAGGCACGCTTCACGAGGTGGCTCTGGTGGTGCACTGGTGGCGAAGAAGAGCACGATAGATGTCACTGATGAATGAATAAACTTGGAGGAAAAGTTGCGCTGATGAAAGAAAAATGATTTCTGGTGCGCGCTGCCTAAAACCTTTGCTTGACCACTGCACACGAATACGCCCCCACAACTTCATGATAAATATTGGCAGTTAGTTCGCCACAAGAGAACGACCTGCCATCCCTTGCCATTCTGTCACTTCAGGGTGTGGTCTCCGGAGACACCACGGCGACATCGCTGACGCTTACCACATCTCTCATCTCCTTGGATTCTACTTCAACCATCAACTCTGGGCGCAGGTTTTCCTCAGCGGCGTCATTCTCCGGACCAAGTTCACCTGCGTTGTTGTTGTCCGTCGAGGCGCTCGGACGTTGGTAGCGTCCGATCATCCGTGGAGGAGATGGTAAAATTTCACCATCTTCATTTGGAGATCGAGGATCTTCGCCCGTTTCCAGTGGTGGAGGAGGTGGTGGTGTGGTCGGCGGAGATGGATCAAACTCATCATCTGCTGGTGCAGGTGGTGGTGGAGGCGATGACAGCTTTCGTGGTCGATACGATGTGTCTTCGTCGGCTGCATCAAGCACATTCTGGTCGACGACATGCTGGTCTCGGTAGTGCAGGGCAGCTGTGTCCAATGGTGCATGACTGGATTGATCGGAAATGGTTACGCCAGTGTCCTCAGCGTGAGTCGTCACCGTCACCTCGATCGAGCCTCGTGATCTCGAATTTTCACATGCACTTTCTCCCGGAGCCTGCACTGATTCAATGGGTGCGAATCGGCGCTCTGGTTCCGACTCGGCTATCTTCGAGGAGTCAACCGCGTTCACTTTCACCACGAGCGCAGGAGGGGCTTGAGTCATCGGGGACTCCTTTGCAGTCCCCGCCGGCGAATTACCCTTCACCTTCAAACTTGACTTCATTGGGGCCTTATTGGTTGGTGGCCAAGAGCTGGACGGATGAGGGCCAGGCTTCAGTGGAGCTGTCGGTGTGAGCAGGCGCGCTACTTCCATATCCTTGCTAAACACCATGACGAATTCGTCACCAAATTTGATCTTCTGTACTCGGGCGGCCAACTCCTTCTCTTCAGTTGCTTTAGCTTCGCGCTGTTTCTGCGCCTCAGCATGTGCAGCGTCAGTTCGAACTTTACGGTCAGCTAGGGAGTCGATCAACACAGTTGAGCGTTTCGGTTTCCGGGCATATGCAGGGCCAAGAGGTCGCGCAACTTTGGCTCCCAACACATTGCCCAATACGTCGCGCGGGGCGTCCCTTCGAGAAGATGCTGCACATCGGCGTGCAGTTAGCCTCCCAACATCACATCAAATACAAAAAGAACTCTTACAGAAGAGGTGCTTCAAATGATTGGCAGAGTTGGAGGTCTTTGGAGCTCGATCGTTCGCTGGTTTGTGGTTACTGACGGACTGTGCATCATTTGCCTTAGGTTCATTCACCTTGCTGTTCATTGACTCCCGCGGAGACTTCAGTTTAGGGATTGGGTCTTCCCTGCGCTCGCGAGGAGACTTGATTTCCGCAGACGGCTCTTCTTTCCGCTTTGCTGAGTCGCCCTTACGGTCGCCGAAGTCTCGCTTCCACTTCACGATGATGGATGTTGCCACATCTGTCACCTGCTTGGCTGGACAATCGTATCTACCAGCCATTTTCTCGATCTCTCGGATTTTCTTCCCCACCTTGCTTGATAGCACTGCGTCGGGAATAATGCCGGGCATCACATACAACAACTGCTCACACGCCCACGTAAGATCCTGCTATCAAAATGTTAGCAGTATGACGAAACTCTCTCACCTTCAAAATGAGGAAGACGCCCTGTTCAGTCTCCTTGTCTTGTGTCCACAATGACAACAGCTCTACGAGCGATCCAAGGCCACCTTCTTTTACAAATAGCTCCAGAGATCGCTTGGGCTTCGTCGTCAAGGAATAGTGATTAGTGCGGAGAGATATGCAAACAACTGTGAGTGTACAACAGCTCCTAGCTCACCTTGATTTCCTCGCTTGACAGAATCGACAGCTGCTTCTCTTTGTGCTTGTGCGTCACCGATTTGGTACTCACCACCAGGAAGAGTGTGTTGCGCATGATTGCGTAACACAGCGCCTGGTCCAGCGCTTCGACAGCGTCAGTCGATGTCGAAGAGGTCGAAGATGGAGTCTCTTCTGTTGTTTTCTTGCGAGTAGACGTCGATGCTTGCGTCGTCTCATCATCTTCTGGTTTCTTGTTGTCGACCACATCGTATGTCTTGGGCTTCTTGGGGGGCGCACACGGCGCCACTTGCGTGCGGTCCGTGGACTTCCGCTTTTTCAGTTCCGTCGAGCGTGGCGAGTTCAACGGGATACTATCGACGACATCTTCATACGACAGATCATCACACGAGCCGTTGTAGTAGAGCACGCGGTACATCTTGGTTGCTGGGAAGTAGCTCGACACGGCGCCCACCACCGTGATCACTTCGCCGTTTTCCATCAGCGTCTTGCACACGCGTTGCCCAATGAGCTTGTTGATCGTCTCTGCGTCAGGTTCATTGCTTTTGGGCGATGTGCTCGGGACAGAACCATTGCTACTGCTTTCAGACGACGGCGACGGTGTGTCTGGTTTGGTAGCAGCCACAGGCGCCGCCTCTTGTCTCACTGTGGAGCTCGCCGACGGCTTGGGACTCAGTGGCTTGGCTGTCCGTGAAGCTCGTGGTGACGGTGCCCGCTTCACCGGCTCTGGCGTTGCCTTGGCAGCCGCCTTGGGAGCCGTGGGCAGCGAGTACATGTACGTCTCCACATCTTCCTCGGTCATCTCTTCCGAGTCACCGTCGTCATACTGGATGTGGTAGTACCCCGATTCACGCGAGTACGTGTCCACCGAACCACCAAACGGTTCGGGATAGCCCGTGAAGTACTTGAGCACGCGGGTGCCCATCGGGAATCGCGGCGTGCGCTGGGAACGAGCCTACGCACGGTACCACACACACAGACACGACATCAACACACACACAGACACGACGGCCTCAGAGCGCATCGCAGTGAATTACCATGGTGAGACCAATCCGCAGACGGCGTCGAGCGTGCTGTGGTGGCAGCGGCCAGTGACGACCGATAGCACTCACTAAGGAGCGGGATGCAGGCAAAGAGAATACGGGGAAGAAGACTGCCGAGGGCACTACTGCTGGTGCTGCTGCTAGCGCGTGCGTGCGGGTGCGTGGAGCAGCGCCGGAAGGCTCGGTTCTTGCCGGGCGAACGCCCGGTTGGTAGCCTTCCGCGACGACGTGCTTGAGTTCCACTCAGCGCTCCAAAGTGACCCGCATCTGTAGTGTGGACCACGCCATGTTAGGCGCCGGGAAGATCCTTCCATTGTTTCGAAATTTGTGTGTTCGCGCCACTTAAACGGGGGTTGGGGAAGTTATGTCTAAAAAGGATGTGATGATTTCAAACTGAGAAGGCAAAATGCCAACTACACATGTGCGCAGTCTATCCAATCCTCCTGGGATAGTGGTGTGGTGGTGATGGTGCACGTCTAGTTCTTCTTGGTCTTCTTGGTTGGCTTGTGGACGTGCGTTGTGATGGCGGCGCCAGCCTTAGCACGAGCCACGGCGGACTGGAATGGGGATGCACCTGGACGCACTGGCGAGTCACCGTCTGGGATCTGGAGCGCGCGCTTCACGGCTGGGAAGCGGAATGCGGCAGTCTGCAACAGCGTGAACGTGTTGGAGCTCACCCAGTACACGAAGATGCCCGACGAGAACTTCATGGTGATCGGGATCATGAACAGAGCCAAGGCGCGCATGCCGAACTTGACCTGGCCCTGGTATTCCTTTGGCAAGGCCTCGCCACCGAGCTCGACGGACGCGACCATCAGCGCCGACGAGATCACTGGCATGGCCATCGTTGGATCGGCAGCGCTCAAGTCTGGGAACCACAAGGTACCTTCAGTGGAGTACTCTGGGAAGTACTTCTGGATCTCCTGGAGGCCCCAGAAGAAGCCCAAGAACACTGGAATCTGGACAATAACAGCACACATATACATATGCGATCAGTTCTCAGATCCTTGTGCGTACGATTCGCTCCACTGTGTACCTGGCTCAATGGCGTGATCATGCCCAAGAACGGGTTCACTTGGTGCTTCTTCATCAAAGCCTTGTACTGAGCGCGGAACTCTTGCATCGTCTGTGGGTCCTTCACTGGCGCGTTGTCCATGGCTTCCTTCAACTTCTCCATGTCTGGCTGGAAAGCCTTCATGCGGGCCGAGTTACGCATCTACATACAGCGGCGTATTTGTCAGTCACGTTGGTGATGGTCGCCATCATCCGCAGGGACTACACGAACCGAGATGACGGTGATCGGGAAGAAGGCTGTGCGGACAGCAAACGTGGTAGCGATGATGGTTGCCCACCATGGAAGACCGGTCGTGGCATGAATAACATCGAGGGAGCGGATCGCGATGTCCGAGATCGAGTATCCCAAATCGGCTACCGACAGCATCTCCGTCGCGCCTGACAACACACGCACACATACACAGCGTCAATATCATCACCATCACGCCGCTTTGAAACGTGAATTGCCTTAGTACCCGTCTCAAGGGCTTGCTGAGCGACTTCGACTGGCGACGCAGCAGCAATCTTGTCTTCATCAAAGCCGCTGCATTTGATCCCCATTGTCAGTTGCAGCCAACGTACACGCACGCAACGCACATACACTGAACGCACCTGACTGGGCCGAGTGCGGAGGAGAACGAGCGGTTGCCGAAGCCGTGCGATGGGATCAAGTTCACGGCTGCGAGTTTGGTGTTGTGCATGCCATGGGCCCGACCGAAGGTGCTGAACAAATCAACAATGCACATTTCCAGTGTCAACTCTCACACCCATCGACAACTGCACTGCACAGGAGCACACATGCAGTCTCTTACGTGCGTGAGATGGATCGCGCAGCCAGCGCAGCCGTTGGCTGCATACGTCGCATGTACATGAGCACCATGTTCTCTGTTGTTGCTGTTGCTCTCGTGCCTCTTGGCCTTCCCAGTCTCGTGGTCCTCAACCGCTGACTGTTGACCACCAGATTCCCTGCGTTTAATGACGTCACGTGCTTGAAGCAAGGGCACTCTCTGCGTGTTTCTGTAGCATCTGCTTTGATCACCGGTTTCCACACAGGAATGCGAAGAAATGACGTGACAATTACAGTGTTTAATGCGACAAAGAGAGCAGGAGCACCCGACGTGGGGTCAGCAGCAGCATGGTGTCGTCGGTGGCGAGCTGCATGCCCAACAACGGGAGATCGCCAATCTCAACAACGCACTGTGTCCGAACATGTTGCTTGGCTTGTTCTGCAGAGCACTCGCCGTGATAAAGGAACACGCGCTTTTCGAACTCGCAGATGGTAGCAAAAGCACCGGACGGTGCCATGCTCATGAACTTCTTTTCTTGCTTGGACGCCTGCACGAAGCCAAAGGCTGGAAGCGTGTCGACGTGTTCCATAGAGATCTCGCCCATGTTAATGTTCAAGCGATACACGAGCCCGTGGACATCGTGCTGGAACAGCAGAGTCTTGAGCTGTGAATCGCCTGGGAACGGAGCGCTTGGTGCCAGGTATCGGAAATTGCGGCAGTAGATCTCAAACTTCTCGTGGAATACTTGCTGGTCGCACTGGTACAACAGCAATGCTGCAGATGCGTTCGGATCAACGTCATCGCATTCTTCGAAGCCACCGAGGATGGTATCGGGTGTGGGCAGTTCCAGACGGCTGTTGTGAGCCGCGCGCTCGATCGCCGCGCGGGCTTCGTCACTTGGAACGCTGTGCAGAGGCTCGTCCAAAGAGCTGAATGGTGTGCTCGACTTGCAAAAGCGTTCTTCCAACGGTTTGCTAGCGTCCAATCCAAGCTGATGAGGACTCTTAGGCGCCTGGATTTCCCCGTGATAACCAAGGCCGGCTCGTGGGTGCTTCGCTAGAAGCTCGTCCATGTCACCATCCATTTCCGAATCCTCGTGATGCCGCTTGTGGGTGTTATGATTGTCCGAGTCCTGGGCACTGGCCTGTGGATGATCAGCAGCCTGCTTCAGCAGCAATTCTGCACTCAGTTGATGAACGCCTTCGACAAGCACCACGAGGTTAGGACCACTGAAGCAGGCGTAGCTTGGAACGGATGCGCCCGTCGCAATATGCGTCACGCTGTGCTGCAGGCCAACAGCGCCACTGTCCACATCCATCGAGTCGCTCGATGTTGTGTTCATAACTTCGAGCACCGCCAGCTTGAAGGCAGCATCCTTGTTTGCATCAGTCAGCGGTTGCGCCAACAAACACCTGAACTTCGCGCTGTCCTGGTCAAACCTTGCGGCAACGAGCAGTAATGGCGCACAGCCCAATGGCTCGCACGTATAGATCTCCTCCCAGCTACAGCCCACTACGTTGGCAGGGTCTGAAGCCTTTGCAATGTGAACAGACCCATTTCCGTCGCAGTAGACAATCAATCCTTTGCCAGCAACCTGCACTGTCGCATTCTCAGCGCGATCGCTCACACGCGGAAACGCATACACCTTGGTGACCTTCACACCGGTTGCCTGTCACGCGCCAACAGCGTCAACGACGTCATTCACAGGTCCGGCAAATGAGTCGTGTCACCTCTCACCTTTGTGCCCACCCCCTGCATGAGCTCAAATTCTGCGTTCACGAAGTACGCGACGCTCAATCCAGCGGCCTTGTCGCTGCTGAATGGGTCTGCCGCCAGCGCGTTGTGGTGCACACGCGCTTCCCAGTGCGCCTTGCGCACCGTCTTGACCGGGTCCATCGGCTCCAGCACGGCTGTTTGCAGTGGTGCCTCCTGTCGCTCCATGGCATTGAGTGCCAGCACGTATCGGTCAAACTCCTTGTCAATCTTGGAGCGCTGCACCTCCATCGCTCGCGGTTGTGTCGAGCTCATCGTTCGTTCGCTGTCTTGTTCTTGTTGAATGGCTCGAACTTCTGCGACCAACGTGCCAGCGATCCGGGTCGCTGGGGCATGTCTTTGTCGCACCAACTGCAACAAAATTGCAAAGAAACGAATCGACAGGTTGATGTTGGACAGGACGGTACTGACACTCTACCGGTAGTTTAAACAAAATATCATTTTGACACCAGTTCTCCATCAATACCGGTATTGGTACCGCATCGCCTGACCCTTGGCGAATCGGCGGCACATGGGCACAGGAGTTGATTGAGCAGCGTCGAGAATGGCGCAAGGCGAGCGAGACCCGGCGACGGCGGCATCCAGCAGCGCTGCTGTGATGCAAGTGCAGCACCAGATCCGTGCAAACGCGTCTGAGCTGCAAGATTACTTTGCTGACCTTTACGCGTGGGAGAAGTCGATCAGCAAGGAGGATGCCGCGCGCAAGACACATCCCGCCGCTCGGCGGAATGATGTGCCACGTGCGCGCGTGACGTCGACGTTGGATCCTGCTGGTAATCAGCCACCTGTCAAGAAGGAAAAACCGGATGCGCACACATACGATAAAGGATATTCCAAATGGGACAAGTTTGATGTGGTAAGCACCCGTGGATGTCGTGCATACAGAAGCAAAATGGGAATCAACATGCGACGTTATGCATCTGCGTTGTCTGCGCTTAGGATGCCGCGCTCAAAGCCGTTGATGAAGATCGTGTATATGTTCCGCCACCAGACGTGAGCAAGACGACACAGGTAATTCCGCAAGCGCTGTTATTGCGGCATGATCGGATCTGATGCGACTGCATCCCAGCCCTCTGCAGTTCCCGTTTCGGTGAACAAGAAGGTCAAGATCGTGGAGAAGCCCTTATCTGCAATCGACAGCCACAAGTCCCGTGAGCTGATTGAAAAAGAAGAAGGCAACGTATACTACAAGCAAGGGGATTACGTCGCAGCAATCAAGAGCTATACGCGGTGCCTAGGGTACAATGCCCAGAATGTGGTTGTGTTGTCGAACCGAGCAATGGCATACATCAAGAATCGCGAATACGGCAAAGCAGAAGAAGACTGCAATCGTGCACTGCGGATAGATGCTGCGCATGTGAAATCATACTCCCGTCGCGCGTTTGCACGTAATGCCTTGGGCAAGCATCGCTTGGCGTTATTGGATTACGAACAAGCTGCTCGTCTGGACCAGAAAAGCAAACAAATCCAGACACAGCTGGCGCAGACACGTGAGCTGATGCGAACAGCCATAAAACGAGCTCCGAAGCGATCGATCTCCTTATCTGTGGTTGGGTCAACGTCCTCTGCTGAGCCTGAGCACGCCAACGCCGTCGAGGTGGCGGATGAAAATAATGCATCCCAAGTCAACGCACTAGTGAAAGCAGAGACTTCGAAGCTGGAGACGCCACAAAAGATTGCCGAAACTGTGGCCGAAAAACCACGCAGCTCACTCGCGGAGGCAGTGGAGACAGCACCCGCGAAGGCGTCAGCAAGGGCTCGTCGTACGCCGGAAATGACACTGCCCAAGCTGCCGGAGAAAGCACCCACCACATCATACGCGTTCACCCGTGTCTGGAAGTCACTCGTGCCCAAAGGCGACGCACAGAAGAAGGCGCAGCTACTCGCGTTGCGTGCAGATTTCCTTCGCATGATTGCACCGGCAAACGTAGTCGCGCTATTCAAGAATTCGATCGAGTCCGACACCCTGTGCGAGATTTTCGATGTATTCCACAACGGCTTGCAACTGCCTCACAACGACCAAGACCGTGAATTTGCATGGGAGTTTACTCAGCAATTGGCCAAGGTCCCGCGATTCGACATGACAGTTCTGTTCCTCACCGACTCTGAAAAGGCGGATATCCGATGGGTACTGACGGAAGGATTTGCGAGCGAAGATGCCGACACTGTTGGACAGCTGCGTCAGGTGTACGGAGTATAGGTGTACGGATCAGCCGCGTGCTTGGCACTTATATTCGCTACTTATTGCACGTCTTCGTGGCTATTCTGCACACAATCGCATCCAAGAGCGACGAGACCTTGAGTTCTTCCTCCTGGATCTTATAAAACTTTTTGATGGCCACTTCGTCCTCAGGCTGGATGTGCTTGCCGAACTCGGCCCATGGGACGAGCGTTCCTTCAATCAGCTTCGCAGCAGCAGCCACCTTGGCGTCGTCCGCATCGAACACACACAGCAGCACCATCTTGGACTCATCCGTGATGCCGAAGCGGCGGAAAGACTCGCGCACATTACGGGAACCCGACAGGTTGAACACGAGCTCCGCGTGGATACTGTTGGAGGTGAGCTTCTTGTTGGCATCACACAGCAACACGCGCGTGGCTGCGGCATGCACTTGGAAGGGATCGATCACCTGCAGAATCGTCCACACAATATATGAGATCGTTTCCCATGACGAATCGTCGGCACGAGCGCGCACCAGCTGCGGGTTGATGAGGGCAACGTCAATGTGCTGGTCCACGAGCTTCTGGCGCAGCGCAGGGCTGTTCTGCACATCCTTGTACAGCGCCGTATGCAGGGTGCTGTTTAAGTTGCATCACGTGTTAGGCATGATCGGGATATGATGTCGCCATCGAGCACGTTGTCGTTCGCCTTACCGGCCGCCAAAGAGATCGTACGTGTGCTTCTCCATCATGCTTGTCCACCCAGCGATTATTCGGCCCACAATTGTTCACCCAAAGGGTCCAAACACCCAATATTGAATAACACAATCACCTACATCTACTTCATTGGATATTTGGGTTAATAATATATGTGACAAGTGTGTTCAAACATGAATGCACGGGCGGTTGTCTTTGGTTGCAGCGGCCAGCGGGAATTGTGCACGTGCAACCAGCCAGCCAGATGACAGTCGAGATGCGCGTGGCTGCATTCAGGAGCGACTCCAAAGAAGCGCTCCACGTGCAAGCACGCAACAGACAATCAGGCATTCAATCAGCGACTTCCAGATGGCCATCAATTCCATGCGTGTTTGAAGCCTCACTGAAGGGGTTGGATTGCCATCAGCCAGCCAGTGAAAGAGAGAATCTGCCATCTGCCACCCGCGATCTTGGCGTCGACGTCACCGCGCTGGTGACGTCGCCACAGTTCACACGTGCCCAAATATATCCACCGCTGCCATTGGCTGAAATTCGTGAGGCTTACGCGCCACTGGGTAATTACAGGAGATCGTGGGTTTGTGGGCGGGTCTAGAACGGGTCAGTGCCAGCAACAGGCACGTGCGACCCGCGCGCCAGGTTGTTGTTGTCAGCCGGTGGCGTCGTTGTTCGCTCACTTTCCAACGTGCAACGTCCAGCACACAGACACACAGAGCCGAAGCAGCAACTGCAACATGGCCGATCACGTGGACAAGAAGCCGCGCATTGCCGAAGAGCTCTGCATTAACACCGTGCGCATCCTGTCGGCCGAGCAGCCCAGCGCCGGCAAATCGGGCCACCCTGGCGCGCCCATGGGCTGCGCGCCCATGGCGCACGTGCTCTTCGGCAAGGTGATGAAGTTCAACCCGAAGAACCCGCAGTGGAGCAACCGCGATCGCTTCGTGCTGTCGAATGGCCACGGCTGCGCGCTGCAGTACAGCATGTTGCACTTGTCGGGCTACGACGTGTCGATCGATGACCTGAAGTCGTTCCGTCAGTTCGGCTCCAAGTGCCCAGGCCACCCAGAGAACTTCTGCACGCCTGGTGTGGAAGTGTCGACGGGCCCACTGGGCCAGGGCATCTCGAACGCCGTGGGCTTGGCGATCGCCGAGAAGCACTTGGCGGCCGAGTTCAACCGCGACGGCTTGGACATTGTGGATCACTACACGTACGTAATCTGCGGTGACGGCTGCTTGCAGGAGGGTGTGTCGTCGGAGGCGTGCTCGTTGGCCGGCCACTTGGGCCTGGGCAAGTTGATTGTGTTGTACGATGACAACAAGATCACGATCGACGGCCATACGAACTTGTCGTTCACGGAAGACGTGAAGAAGCGTTTCGAGTCGTACAACTGGCAGGTGATTGTTGTTGACGATGGCAACCACGACCACGAAGCCATCAACAAGGCTGTTGCCGAAGCGAAGAAGGTGACGGACAAGCCAACGTTGATCAAGATCCACACGACGATTGGTTATGGCTCGAAGATCGAGAACACGCACTCGGTTCACGGTGCTCCATTGAAGGCTGACGATATGGCTGCTCTCAAGGAGAAGTTCGGCCTCAACCCAGCTGAGTCGTTCGTTGTCCCAGAGCAGGTGAAGAAGTTCTACGACAAGACCGTGCAGGGTGCTGAGTTGGAGAGCAAGTGGAACGCGCTGTTCGAGCAGTACAAGGCCAAACACCCAGAGCTGGCTGCCGACTACGTGCGCCGTTTCGAGGGCAAGCTGCCAGCCGACTGGAAGAAGAACTTGCCAAAGTACTCGCCAAGCGACAAGGCTCTGGCCACGCGTCAGAACTCGGAAATCGTGCTCAACGAGTGCGCCGCTGCGTTGCCTGAACTGGTGGGCGGCTCGGCCGATCTGACGCCATCGAACTTGACGAAGCTGACGATGTCGGGCGACTTCCAGAAGGACACACCAATCGGCCGCTACATCCGCTACGGTGTGCGCGAGCACGGCATGGCCGCGATCTCGAACGGCATCTTTGCGCACGGCGGTTTGCGTCCATTCTGCGCGACGTTCTACAACTTCATCGGCTATGCGCTTGGTGCGGTGCGCGTGAGCGCGCTGTCGCAGTTCGGCGTGCTGTACATTGCTACGCACGACAGCATCTTCTTGGGTGAGGACGGTCCAACGCACCAGCCGATCGAGATGAACGCTTCGTTGCGCGCGATGCCAAACATGTACGTGTACCGTCCGGCCGATGGTAACGAGACCGTGGGCTCGTACGTGTGCGCGATCGAGAACCGCAAGAAGACGAGTGTGTTGACGTTCACGCGTCAGGGTTTGCCAAACCTTGCTGGCTCGAACGCCGACAAGGTGGCAAAGGGCGGCTACGTGTTGGCGCACTTTGACGGTGGCAAGCAGGTGGAGAAGCTGGACGGCAAGCCAACGCTGGTGTTGGTGGCGACTGGTTCGGAGGTGTCGCTGGCTGTCGAGGCTGCGGGTCTGTTGAAGGCGCACAAGGTGCGTGTGGTGTCTGTGCCATGCCGCGACTTGTTCGACGAGCAGCCAGTGGTGTACAAGAAGGAGGTGTTGGGCGAGGGCATCCCAACGCTGAGCGTGGAGGCTGCTGCGACGTTCGGCTGGTCGGACTACAGCCACGCGCAGTTCGGTTTGGACCGCTTCGGTGCGTCTGCGACGATCGCGCAGTTGAAGGACCAGTTTGGTTTCAATGCGGAGGCTGTGGCTGCGGAGGCGCGTACGTTGGCGAAGTTCTACGAAGGTCGCGCGGCGCCAAGCTTGTTCGATTATCCATCGCGTCGTAAGCTCAAAGCTAGCGCCAGCCACCACTAGGAGGGCTTCCACGTGTTTTACACATTTGGTTAACCAACCACGAATGGTAATAGAAACACGTTGTTTGTGTCGAATACTGTGTTCGTGTACCTTCGTGCAACAACATCCGCGCAGATTTGAATTTGAAGAACTTCAACCACGCGGAGCAATCGATGCGCCACGGCCGGCCATGGCGCTGCGTGACAGCGACGGCGACGGCGACGCTCCATGCTCTTCCAGCGCCTCTGTTGCAATCCACAACGCGCGCACCAAGCGTCGCTCCCGAGTGGCTGCTGGTGTGCGCGGTGGTGGTGGTGGAGCTGGTGGCTCAAGTGATGACGGCCACGACCACGTCAAGGTGCGACTGGAGCGCAGGTTCAAGAAGCGGTACGAGACGCTGCAGCGTGCCTACGAGCAGCGACTGCAGCAGCTTGGACTGCAAGTACAGACAGCTGTGCACAAGATCCACGAAGATGCCTCCTTGCAGTGCCTGCAGGACAACCCACTCACGTCCGAGTACACGAGTCTTCGCCTGGAAGAGCTGGTGCACGAATGCTTCCACGGCGAGCGGGAGAAGTACATCGAGACGCTGCATTCGCAGCTGGTGTGGTACCGCGACGAAGCATCGGAGTGGAAGACCAAGTATTCTAGCGAGAAGCGGAAAGAGAAAGAGATGGAAGCTGCGTGGCACAGTGGCCAGCGGGAGTTGCAGCGAGTGCAGCAGCAGTTGGATGCACGCGTCCAAGAGCTGCGGCAGGCACAACGACACAATGTGGAGTGCGAAGAACGTGCTCGAGAGCTGAGTGGCGAAAAGCAGCAGCTGCACTTCGAGGTCGAAACTTTGAAACAAGAGCTGAGGTCCATGGAAACGCTCAGACATGAGTTTGAAATGTTGAAAATCAAGACCCAGAATGAAAGCGAACATGAACGGGCTACGCAGGATCAACTCAAGCAAATCATAGAGCGTTTGCAAGCACAGAAAGTGGTGAGATTTGCTGAAGTTTCTTGGTCTTGCTTTGTGAATTTTTTAATGACGCTTTCGCTGTTGCAGCAATGGGAGACGACTCAGTCTTCGTTGGAGAAGGAAGTTTCTCATTTAAATCAGCAGCTGTCAATTGCTGAAACGAAAGAAACATCGGTGGCAAGTGAGTTGAACCAGCTACAAAACCAGAATTACCCGCTGCGAATTCTCGCGCTTGAAAACACCCTCGAACAGCAGAGGCAAAACATCGCAGTTTTGGAGAATGACAACGAGATGCTGCGGAAGAAATACGAGGAGTTCGGTGCGGAAGTTGAGATTTACATGGATGAACAAGCAAAGCAGCAAGCCAGTGCGATTACTAAGGAAGAAGAGAAGGTTTCCGAGCTGCAGAAAGAAATGGAACAGCTTCGTCGTGCAGCCGACGAGTCCGCGAAAGCAAAACAAGGCGAGGTGGTTCGATTGGTCGACCAGCTCCGGTTTCGCCAAGAGGCACTGCACAAACTGGAACAAAAGAATACCATCTTGGAGGAGAAATTGAGCGCAACAGAGTCCAAGTATACCGAGGAGAAAATTCGAGTTGTACGCCACGTTGCTGAACTCGAGAAAGAGATCACTCAGTGGAAGCATCTGCTCGAAAACGAAAAAGAGAAGTACGCACAATTCGAGCAACTGATATTTCAGCAAAAGGAGCAATACGAAGACAAACTGCAAGCAATTAAAGTTGCCATGGACCAGCAGAACCAACAAGCACTGAAAGAAAAGGAGTTAGACGCACGAAACCGCTGGCAATCTGAATTCGTCACCAAGCAAGAGGCGCGTATTGAAGCCCTGAAGGAAAAGTACGAAGCAGCACTCGAAAAGCAACAGATTGAGTTGATCAGTGCACGGACCGTGGCATCAGAGACCGCATCAAAAGCAGCAGCTGCCCTTGATGACGCGAAGCGAAGACATCGCGATGAAGAAGAAGCAGCCAGAAAGCAGAGACTGGAACTATTGGCAAGGGAAGCTGATCGAAAAGACGAGGACAGAAAACGTGTGCAAGAGCAGCGCCGTGTGATGCAAGAACTCGAAGATCGCGAGCGGCGACTGGCGGAGCAGGAGCGCAACATTCGAGAGCGTGAGGGAAAGCTACAAGCGGAGAAAATTCGGCTTGAAGAAAGCAGAAAACGAGACGCGGAAAAACAGAAGACCATTGAAGCATTAAAGATTATGAATGAAGCAAAGTCTCAACAACAGTCCCCAAGTGTGGTAGTCGTCCGAGTTAACGCCGATGATCAAGAAACGAAAACAGAGGATCGATCAATGCATCGTCGCTCACAGTCACCTCTAGATGACGAAGAGCCACGCATACTCCGTGCACAACATCGAGCCGAGTTGGAGGCGAAGGAAGCTCAAGTCGCGCTGCAATACGAAGAACGCATTCAAAAGGCCGTGCAAGAGTGCCAAGCAAAGAAGGAAAAGGAGTTTAGGGCTGCGATGGTCAATGTCCGAAAAGGCATCCAGAAATTGGAAACGTCTCTTGAGGAATCAAAACAGGAAAAGAAGATGCTCGAAGAGCAACTAACTCAGGAAAGACAAGTCCTCGTCTCGTTACGCCATGAAAACGAAGAGCTCAAGGAGGGCAAACACAAGATTATCCAGCGACTTGATGAAGCAAACATTAACATTGGCAAGCTTCGCGGTATCGTGAAGGAAATGACAGCGAGGAATCAAATACTTGACGAGGAACTGGCAATGGCTCGCGACCAGAACAGTTTGTTGGAAGGAAGCGTGCAAAGAGAGACCAGCGTTTCATTATCTTTGCGAGCAGATCTAGTGCGACTGAAAACTGATCTTGAAGCCAGAGACGCTGAACTCGCAAAGGTGCACATGGAAATCAACGAAATTGTTGCTCAGAAAAAAAACCTGCAAAAAGAGCTAGTGGAACAGCGAGAAACGTATGAAACCAGCCTTGAGTCAGCTCGCCTCGAAGAAATTCGAAAAGTCGAAGACTTGGTAAGTGATCACGAAGATGTGTGTGCACGCTTGCAAGAAGAAATCAATAAAGTTCACGGTGAGAACGCTGCAATTATTCAATCTCGCGACGCAATCAAGAACAGTTTGGATGAGGTGACACGTGTGCGCACGGATTTGGAAAAGGACCTACTCGATACGCGAAATGAACTCCAAAAGCAGAGAAAAGAATTCAATGATCTGGCTCGCTTGCACAAGAACTTCAAGGAGAAGCTTGATGAATCAACGATAGCAGCTGATGTGAAAAGGAACTCTCTCGAAGAGGACATTTCCACGCTAAAAATGCTTATGTCAGTTAACCAAGTGGAACGCCACGGAATTGACAGGCACTGCCAGCTTCAAATCCGACAGCTTCGGACTGAATGTAGCACTCTTAGTCACATTATTGAGATGGATCTTCAACTTGGATGGACGACTTTGCGGGATCAGTTGAAGACTGCAGCTACAGAGTGGGTTACGTTGTCGGAATCGCGCGTTCGTGAAGAAGCAAAAATGTGGCAGTATAAAGAGAAAATGGACAAAAAGAAATGGAACGATCGACTCGAGCGCAAGGAAGAAGAGCTGAAAGGTCTTCTCATCAATCAACAGTCCAGTGATCAAGACAAGTACGATCAACTTGTGGCGCTGTTGGAATCCAAGAGCGCGGCTCTGGAGATGGCCGATGCGAGGTTGCAACAGGAACAAGAAAAAGTATCTGATCTACAAAGGAGTCTGGCCGAAGGTCAACTACAATTACAGGTGATGAGAGGGGAGCAATCAAGCCTTCGAGAGCAGCTTGCAAACTCGGAAACTGACAACAAACGGCTTGTCGGCATCCACCACGACCTTCAGCAGGACGCAGAACTCGTCATCACGGCCTCAAATGCTGTACACCAGTTTGTTGTATGGGTTCTGCGTGAGTTTGGACTGGACGACGAATCCCGATTGTGCCAAGGGGATATCAGCTCCTTTACGAATACTGACATCGATTTAGCACAAGAGATCCAGAACGCAAAAAATTCTTTGCGACAGGCATGGCGTGAACGTGTCCACACAGCCGAATCGCAAGCTCGAGCGCCGATCGAAAGCGAAATTAATGAAGCCAGACAGCTTCTGGAATCCTTCATGGGACAAGGATCTAGCTCAACAACGGTGGCTCGATTTCCATGGTACACGAAAATTGTGCAAGCACTGGAGTCCAAAGCCAGGACACATCTAGAAGAGATCGAAGCGCTGACTCAGAAAGTTCGAGAACAAGCTGGCACATTGGAAGAAGAGCAACGTCGCGGAGCAAAAATCTCCGAAGCCAACGCTGTTTTACGGTTTGAGAAAGAAACCCTTGCCTATGAACTCGGTGGTCAGCTAAATGAACTGAAACGACGAGCTGAGCAAGAATTAAAGCAATTGCGGCAGCAGCACGACCGAGTTTTGGACCAGCTAAAGACGCGATTCAATACCGAGAAAATGCAACTGCAGCAGGAACACGAGTCTGCACTTGAGGCTTTACGAATTTCTCTCGAAAGTGAGAGAAAAAAAGCGATCTCGGCGAAAGATGAAATGATGACCCACGTGAGTTAATTGGTCAGATGGGACTACACAGAGCGATTGCTAACCTGGTGATGTTGAAACAGAAAGCGGACGCAGAGCGGACTTGCGAAGACTTAAGTCACAAGCTACAGAATGTACAAAAGGAGAATGAAGAATTGAGAGAGACCGTAAGTAGCCGATGTTTGCTTCTCACATTCCTTCGATGCTGAATTGTGGGACTGTAGATATCGAAGTGGAAGAAGAAAACGAAAGCAATGAAAACCTTTGCCAGCTCCCTGGTGAAGTCTTCCAGCAATGTTCCCAGGCATGGGATGTCGTCATCGACTCTCGAAGGGACGGATGAGTCAGATACGTCATATCCATCGCTTCGGTCAGTTCATCCTTTACCACCAAGTTCAACAAGTGCCATGACAGATCTTTCAAACTTGATGGAGCAATCGTTAATGACTCTGCGAAAACGGAACGAAAACCTCGCGTGACCACACGAAAGCACCGTATAGGTAGGATAAGAAGCAGTGAGTTTGCAGCGCCGCAAAGAATCTTAACGTGTGACATTGAATGAATCGAAGTCAATTTGACGACAGTGGAGGTTCCGAGCCATCATCATTCTCAACACGCACAATTTCGAACTGGTCCGGTAGATACTGGCGGCAATAGCTTGAGTCAACCAATCTTTTCACCACAGATCAGCATTTCCTCACTGACCTTTATCTGAGGACACAAGGATGATGGCAGGTAGCGAGCATATTCTTCACAGAATTGAACCCTGATGTGAGTTTCCTCTTCTTCGAGCGCTTTCATCTTCGCAGCTGCTTCTCGGATCTATCACACATTCGCCTCAGGCATCCGTTCGAATAGCAGTTGACGGAAATGCACCCACCACTTTGGCGACTTTTTTTTCATAAGCCGTGCGACGATCAAGTTCAGGTCCAAGTTTTCGATATGACGCCGAAAAGTGATGGTAGAAGTCGCGAAGGCTTTGCAATTCCTCAAACAGCGTTTGGCAGTCGGCAAGCAGCTCTTGGTAGCTGCACCAATACCAATAGCACCAGCAAGATATTATGCTACCTGTCGAAACGAGACCATCGCGACCACTTACTGAGGAAGAATTTCATTGATGGTGGCGAAATATTGCATCAAGGATCGGTCGCATTGCTCCATGTCCACGAAGCAGCGCACCTGCAGACTGCAAAGTTAGCTGCTGCCAATATTCGCACAGGTAGGGAAGACATTACAATGCCGCACCAGTTGGTCATACAGCTCCTCTAGCTCAGGACCATTCCCATCGTCGCCGCTGACAAGTCGCACGCCATCAGCAAGCCACATATCAAAAAAAGGTCTACATACGACCGATACCTGGATGCCTCCATTGGCAACCGATCAACCTGCTCTTTGTATCTTGCCTGCAATGTCGTGAAGTATCGATGGATTGCGGCGATGCGCGTGATTGCATGGCGGTGCGTGGCCAACACCTCCTCGAGTCTGCAATCATACAGAGCAGCAAGTAAATTCATCAACTCTCGAATCAAGATTGCAAATGAATCGCCATTGACACGCACTCCTTGGTTTGTTCCAGCGCTTCATGCTGCAGTGACTTGACAGTGTCGGCGTCGACGAAGTCGAACAATGTTTTGTCGGTTTCGCCACCGACCATGGCAGGATCCACTTTGATGGCGTGAAGTTGCTGGAACACTCGATCCATCTCCGCCACAAGCTGCAGGTGACCGAGACATCGATGTTAGTTGCGAGAGCGCTAAGCGATTATGGCTGCTGCTGCGTTAGCACTGACCGGAATGTGTGTGAACACGCTCGCGTGTGCTGCGTCTTCGATCGGCCGCAGCCTCGCTTGAGCGTCGCGCAGCATGCGCTGCAACACCTACCCGAGTGAAACCACAACAATAAGACGGCGTCTGCGACTGCGGATCCGTTATCTACTTCTCTTCCACCTCGCACTTCTCGTGGACTGCTTGGGTCACATCACGGATCGCTCGCACATGATAGTTCCCCGACGTTATTGCCATCGTCGGTGTGCTGCCGACAGCACCAAACTGCAATAACTGGACGTTCCATCATTAATACTGTACAGTGTACAATATCAAAATACTGTACGATTGAAATATATGTACAGTACTGTATTTCTTCATCACTGATGATCATCTGAGTCAAATGTCAGTCATTGACTAAGTGAAACTCGTATGGGACTTGTTGTGACACACATTCTGGCTGAGTGTTCGTCCCTGGAGCGCTGGCTCAGTGGAGACACAATAAGCAGTGTGTACACGACGGTACTCACCTTGCCCAGGGTTTTTCCCTCAGATGAGGTTTTTCCCTCGTGGCGGTACCCTTTAGAAATAGATTAAACCACGACCCGGATAGGCCGGTTAAGCACTCTCTAATTTACGAGCTTCTTCCCCGCGTCCCAAGACTGTCACCGCACCCGAAAGGGTCAACGGTGTTTCCTCTGCCAGTC
>NSDO01000368.1:60151-74254 GCA_002286825.1 Lagenidium giganteum
CGCGTCACGAGGGACGGAAGCGAGGGAGCCGTGGTGCTTGACACTGTACAACTCGGGGGCCGTCATGAAAATCATGACGCCGTTGTCCGTGTGTAGCTCCAGACTCAGATCGTCTTCACTGTCCTGAGTTGTCGTCTTTGTGGTGGTGGAAGGCGAGGAGTAGGCGTGGAAGTGGTCCAAATGGTCGGCGGAGGAGACGATGGCTTCGAGCGAGTCAGAAGAAGACGACACGGTGCCGCCTGCGTCTTGAGCCGCCGCTTTGAGCGCACAGCCCGTGGCTTCTTGGAGAAACAACGCACGGAGCCCTTGGTACTCGGGAATGTCTCGAATCGAGACGATACCCGCCGATTGGAGCGCGTTCACGAGCATCTTGACCGTGTCTTCGTCCCGCTGTTCCAACGCCGAGAAGGCGAACGAGTCGACGGGAACCGACGGAACCGCTATAGCGACATTGGCGAAGAGAACCAGCACGCACAGAGTGCCTAAGACGCGCTGGGAGCGACGGGAAGCGCTTCCGCTTCGAGTCGTCATCCTCCTCCTGCGACTCGTTGCTGGTGTGCTTTCCTCAAAGTCAGTCAAAACGTCAAATTTGAGTTTACACCTAGTATTCGATAACGGAGGGAACGGTATGCTCTAACACAGGGTTGCTTTTGATCCAGAATTCGGATATGAACATGCTGGATATAGCACTCGTGGTCTTAGGAACGTCGTATTCGGATGACTATGGGACGACTCCTTTCGTACACACTCTGTGAAAACAGAGACAGAAAACGCATCCAACATGCGGCTGCCTCGCCTCGTCCAGCGTTTGATTGACGGGTGGATCGCCCTCCAAGTCGAGTTGCAGGGCTGTTATTCCACCGAGCGCGTGCGTCGACTGTACGATTACACGCACAGGACGTCGTGGCAACGCGTCTTCAGCGTCTGTTTGCTCACGCCCGTGCCGTGTCTGGCACTGGTGATCCTCACCGACACGATCCCATTGGCCGATCCGCTCGCAGGCACGTACAAGAACTACGTCTACTGGTGTCGAGACTATGTCTCCATCATCTTCATCTCCGTCACGGTGCTGGAACAGTTCCGAGGATGTTTGACTTGGCTGCCACTTGATAATCGAGCGATGGTGGGGACAGCGCTGTTCGCGACGACCTCTGCGACGTTGTTCCAGTTTGTTTGCTCCATCTTGATCGGCTTCCCACTCCCATTCAGCTTGGTCTTGGCTGCGATTCCGTGGACGCCGTCGATCCTAGCGCCCATCTTCTTGCTCTCGCGACGTCTCTTCCAGAAGGACCGACAGCTCTTCAAGGACCTCCTCAACTATATCATCGTCTTCCTCTGTCAGATCTCCATCACGCTCATATATCCTGCCTACATGTACGTCTTCACGAGCCTTGACGGCAATTCCCAGACAGCCTTCTTCATCTTGCTCCCACTGATCAAGATCTTGACCAAGAACTGGATCAGCCGCTTTCTTCCTGGCTTGAACGACATGAAACCCGAGGTGGTGATCTTCAATATCGAGATTTTCCACTCGCTCTACGTCTCCTCGGCACTTCAGACCGCGACTTCCAACCTCACCACAGTCCTCATCCTTCTCGTAGACTTGGGACTCCTGTGGATATCGGTAGCGGATGTCAACACGCTACTTGCTGAGGTGAAGATGATCGTTTCAAGGAAACTCTCGGAAGCAACAGCCAGCAATTCCCTCAAGAAGTCAGCGGATGTCCCGTACCTGGACCTTTGCATCCTGCTTCTTGACGACACTGGCGTTAAAGTCGACCCGCGCGTGAGCACCGCAGCGGTTTCTGTTCCTATGGACTTGTATCGCTCTCCAAGCACACGGAAAATCCTCGTTGGACCGGAAGCTTCGGACATCGTGACAGCGATTCAGTCAGAACCGCAGCCGTCATCCGATCAGAAGCCACAGGCAGCGACAGGATTGCGCAGTCTTCCTCCTATAAGTGGCGGGGACATGGCTCAGTTTCTCAAAGACCGAATGACGCACGACGAGAAAGTGAGCTTCGTGTTGAAGATGAGTCAAGTGCTCTTCGTCTGCGAGTTTGTGGTGCTCATCGAGTTCACCGAGGTCACCGTCCCCGTCATGTACAGTAAGTTCTCGCCCACTCGCCTCCACTTCACGTGATACTGACGAAGACGTTGTGTAGGCATCTACATTGCGGCCATGTCGCATCTTGTGAACCGCGTTTACTACCCACAGCTCGCGAACATGAGCGAAGAGCACTTGTACAGCACCATCGGCAATGTGCTCGCGTACTCGAGTATCGAATTGGTATCCTTTCTGCTCATTACGCTGCTGTTCAAGCGCAAACTCAATATGTCGACGTTCCATCAACTGGCTTTCGTCCTTGACAGGCAGTGGTCCATGGTCCAGTCCAAGCTCATCCTCTGGACATTCTACGTGATCCAATCGTCACTTTTCCACTTTGGTACGTGGATTTCCGTTCGTCTTCGAACACTAATGCTCACTTTTCGCCGTCGTGGTTCTTATAGGCGTCGACTTCTCCTTGAAATTCGCGTGGCTCAAGTAGGCAAACATTGAATGCAAAGTTCATTTTTGATCATTTTTTTTCTCAAATCCAGTATTTCATATCAGAGGGACGTTATTCGCTATCGCAGTTGCGTGTCTTTTCGAGCCGCGATCTTTCTATAATCCGCGACGGTCTCAGTTAATGGCTCACTTGCCTTTCTTCCGCGTTGCAATGCGTCAACGCATAGATTTCCGTCGTCTCTGCGTCTTCCTGGTCGTATTCCTCCTCTCTATCGCTCAGAATGCGCTGGCGCAGCACGCAAGTCCGCGATGTCCTGGGTCGCCCAACCAGTGCTCTTTGCACGGGACGTGTGCCATCAACCGTCTCGGCGAGTACGTCTGCAATTGCCAATGGGGATACCATGGCATCGACTGCGCTCGAAGTGCGTTATCCTATTTATTTGCTGCATTGTTTCCGTTCATTGACGTTTTGTTTGTCTAGAAATGTGTCCGCATGGCTTCGACCCGACGTCGACGTACACCGACGAGAAGAAGATCCGCTTGACTATCGCACCAGCCATGCGAGAGCCTCCAGCGACCAAGTCTGCGTCCGTAAACGGCAAGATCATCATCACTTTCCACGCGCACTCGGTCGAGTTCGACCTCCCGCTCGGTGACGTCACGAGCGAGGCATGTACCAAGATCTTTAAGCGCTTCCAGAACCTCGCAGAAGTCGTACGTGAGCTTGTTCGACACCTTCGTCACTGCGGTATCTCATACTCACTTTTTTTTCTATAGACGTGCGAGCGTATGGACTACGATGCCCCCGGGATCGCRACGTACGAGATCACGTTACACTCGTTCCCAGTGTACCCGATCATGAACAACCTTTATCATCACAACGGCAATCCGCTTTCGACCGAGTTCTGGTGCGACGCCACAAGCGCTCGCTATCACATCAGCAGTGCTGCTCCAGCATCTGCGATGACATGCTCGTTCGAAAGTATTACGGATGTCAACGTGAAGGAGTACATGCCGTGCAGTAACCATGGCACTTGCAGCGACCGCACGGGACTGTGTACGTGTCACCGCGGCTTTTACGGCGACAACTGCGCCAACAACAAGGACGAAGAGGATATTCTTGTGGCACCGTCTACTGGTCCATTTTTCCAGGGCAACGTTCTGCGCGTGTCGGCGAAACGCGAGAAATCCACCGAGTTCAACCTGATCAAAGCGGATATCGCGGGCACCACGGTGTTTACGATGAACGGTGAAGGCCACTCAGTGTTCCATCAAGGCTCTGTAGAGCTCAAGGAAGGTCATTTAATCGTCCAGGACGGGGATGTGCGCTTGCAGAATGGCGGGACGCTGTCGCTGGACTCGGCGGATCTCAAGATCCAGAACGGTCGTATCCACGTCCAGACCACGATGGAGACGTCGCAGTCAGTCACGCTTCCGCTCTTACAACTGGAAATGCTCGCTTCCAGTGCGAATGCGGCGGATTTCCTACGTCTTTCAAAGCAGAACGCTCCTTTATTCCGTGTGAGTAGCCGTGGTACGGTCGTGGTGCTCGAAGGTGGCATCGAAGTACTCAAAGGTGGCGTCAAAGTCCAACGAGGAGGACTTCAAGTACTCTCGGATGGCATCAACGTACTACAGGGTGGTATCGAATTGCCCCAAGACGGCATTCGCGTCCACAACGGCGACTTGGGTCTCCTGAATGGCGTCTTGAGCCTCTCTACCGTGTCTGCAAGTAAACCAGCGGTCAGTATCGAGCGTCAATCACTGGTCGACAGCTCAGGACGAGTGACCAAAGCCACACCACTGTTGCACATCAAGACGAACATTGCATCTGCGCCACTTATCTCCGCTATGAGTCACGAATCGCTCCCACTGTTTGAAGTTCTTGGCGACGGTGGCGTCCGCATTCATGGCGGAGGCTTGAGTATTGATACTGGTGGTCTATTGGTCGAAACGGGTGGTCAGATTATCAAATCAGGTGGTCTTCAGATCGAAACGGGTGGCTTGCTCGTCGAATCCGGAGGAATCACGACTCACGACGGCTTTACGATCAAAGATGGCGGCTTGGAAGTCCAGAATAGTGCGATCAATGGCCCAGTGCTCCGTCTTGCGTCAGCAAACCCGCACTATGCTGGCGATATGATTGAACTGACCGTGAATCAGAGTACGAGTGACCCACCATTCAAGCTCTTGAACGCTCGAACCGACACGAATGGCCAAGACGTCTTCTCCATTGACAGTCAGGGCCATCTCGTCACGCACGGCGATATCACGACGTTGGATAACGGCCGTATCATCGCCAACGGCGCACTCATCTCAGAAGCTCAGACCATCTTCTCTCACATCAAGCTCCCTGCTGCTCGCGAGATCCGCGTTCCTAGCTCCCATAGTTACATCAAGATCACCAACGACGGTGCGGATGAAGCTAATATCGTCCGCATGGAGCGTGACGGCGCCTCGRCCGGACAGCTTCTCGTGCTCCAAAATGAAGACGAACAAAGTCTCGAAGGCGATGTGAGTGTCAAGCCGTTCTCCGCCGCGATCTACGTCTTTGACGGTCACTTGTGGCGTGCATTGACTGCCGCGTCGTTCGATACTTCTGTTATCTCAGGTGTCAAGAGCTTTGAGGCCGCAAACGACTTGAACTTTGGCAATATCAAGCTCACCGTGCAGAATCTCCAGGTCGCTAGTCAAAGTGCTGGGCTCCTCGCTCTCTATGGGAAGGGAGGGGAGCTCACGCAAGACGAACGACTGGCATTTGACGCATCGACATCGACGCTGTCGGTGGATACGTTGGATGCACGCTCGATCCGAGGCCACATTGATATGACCGACAGTGAATTACACGGCGTTGAGATCGTCGGTGGACACATCAGCAACGTCAATATGACTGAACTGGACATGGTCGAAGTCGTCGGTGAGCTCTACGTGAACGAACAAGCGTATTTCGGCGCGAGTATCATGGTTGATGGTCAGGTGATGGGGTCTGGAGCCTATGTGGACGCATCCGACGCGCGTTTCAAGACGAACGTCACCGAGATTGTCGGAAACACAGCCATCGAAACCATTCAAGCGCTTCAAGGCGTCGAGTATTCGTATCGCTTTGACGAGTTTCCCGACAAACGATTCAACACGCGACGAGAGATCGGATTTCTTGCACAAGACATTGAGCGAGTACTCCCTCAGGTCATTGAAGAAGACAACGATGGGTTCAAGTATGTGGCGTACGCTCGAGTTGTACCTGTGGTCGTCGAAGCCTTGAAAGCCGAGCGAAACCAGCGATTGAAGCTGGAGAACGACGTTGAAAAGCTCCAAGAGACAGTCGATTTGCTCAAACAGCAACTAGAACAACAGCAAGAGCTGCTGAACAAACTGTTAGTCTCACGTGAAGTCGCATGATACGACTGGCAAAGCGAGCGCAGTCTTTTGCTGGGGGATTTATTAGATATACATACACCTCGGGTTCTCATGGAGCCATACCTCGATGGCTTGTGTTCGTTCTAGTAGCCCTCATAACTATTGAGCTGGGGCTTGGAGAGGCTCACGCGCCTCGGCGTCAAGGCGATTCTGACGCTCTGAGCGGATGTAGAGCACAGCGCCGAGTGCGAGAGCTAGCACGAGAATGAGGAAGTCGTCCGAAAAGACGAAATCGCTCACACCAGAAGCCCATGCAGTGTCTGAGCCCGTGCCCACCCGTGGTTCCGCCATTGGTTCCACCGTTTCTACGGTGTCGTCGCCCTCTGAACCATCAAGCGAGAACCACTTCGTCAGCAGCGATGCCACACGCGAGGCGAATGCGTCACCAAAACCAGCATCGCTGTCATCAACCTCTGGCTCTGGTGGCGACATAGTAGCTGGGGTCGATGGTGGCACATTGCCGACCAGTTCGTCCCACCATCGCTTCCACGAGACCACCCACATGTGCGTCTTGAGCTTCCAGAGTGCGAGGGTTGCTGGAACTCGCGCGTCACTGTGAGCTTCGATCGCCTTATCAAAGAATCGCTTGGCGAGATGGAAGTCTTGCTGCACACCAACGCCGTGCTCGTACATGAGGCCGAGATTGAACATGGCTTGGGCATTCGCGCGCTTGCTAGCAAGCGAGTAATGGGCACTGGCCTTGGCGTAGTCAACTGCATGATCGCCGCGTCCGTAGTAGTAAAAGTCACCGATCTTGAGGTTGGCATCCACGTTACCTTGAATCGCGGCGAGCTTGTAGAGCTGGATGGCACCGTGGGTCATCTCATCAGACGACAATGACGACGACACAACAACAGCCGAAGGGATGAGAGAAGTCAAGAAGCCGTAGTCAAGCAGATACGCAGCGTTGTGCTGCGCCACTTCATAGCCTTGCTGAGCCATGACCGCGTACTTCATGAACGCAGCTTCGTAGTCCTGATTTTTGAAATCCTTGAAGGCACGTGCCATCATCCGGTCCCATTCACCACGTTCCGCAACATGCTTGAACGAATCGACCGCGTTCTTGCAAGATCTCGAAGTACCAATACCGTGAAGACTCATGTGTGCCAGCTTGTGGCTGGACAAAGTGTGACCTTGATGCGCAGCAACCTGGAAGTATCCATGTGCCACTTCGTATTCTGGGTCGCGACTCTTGACTGAACCAGCACCCTGGAGATGGAGAACACCAA
This sequence comes from Lagenidium giganteum, assembly GCA_002286825.1. Lineage (NCBI taxonomy): Eukaryota > Oomycota > Peronosporomycetes > Pythiales > Pythiaceae > Lagenidium > Lagenidium giganteum. Next base: position 67,307 of record NSDO01000368.1, read on the forward strand.
GATTGTAAAAAGCTTCAGTGCTGCCTTGCTTAGCAGCAGCCTTGAACAACGACAAAGCCTTCTCATGGTTGCGAGTAGTTCCCTTGCCATGCAAGTACATGTACGCCAGCTCGTTCTGTGCAGCCATGTTGCCTTCCTCCGATGCTTCCTGCAGGTACTTGAACGCCGTGGCGTTGTCCTGCTTGACACCAATGCCGTGATTGTACAAGTGACCGAGATTGTACGCACTGCCACTGGCGCCTAGGTCGTACGCCTTCTGGAACAACTCGGCGGCCCTGATCACATCCTGGGACAAGCCTCGCGCTCCGTAGAAGTGCAACGTGGCCAGATTGATCGTCGCCTCGGGGTCTCCCTTGTCCGCTGAGAACTGGTAGTAATCCACGATCGCCGAGTCACTCGGGATGTTCTTCTTGTGCTGCGTCTCGTGGACATTCTTCAAACGTCGGTACGGAAGATCGTAGATCGCCGGCTGACTGAGGTTCGCCTCACGCAGCTCCATCGCCTTGTTCGCCGCCACTTCGTAGTAACGCACGGCACTTTCACAGTTCTTCGGCGCGTGAATTCCCAGCAAATGGCGATGACCAAGAGCCATAACAGCGCCCATGTGCTGACCCAGCGACGAAAAATAGTACTGCGTCATCGCCATGGCTTCATCCCTCTGGAAACCCCAGAAACCGTAACTGTAGGCAACACCGAGATGGAACTGTGCCCGTGGATCGCCGAGTTCTGCCGCCTTCTCGAAGAAACTCAAGGCGAGAGTTCCATTCACACTCGCAGCGACCGTGTTGTTCCCATAGAAAAAGATGTCGCCGAGCTCCACGAGCGCCTCTCGACGCGTCGCAGGCGACGAAGTTGACGAGAGCACGGCGTCTGTGAGAGGATAGATAGACGAGTACTCGGTCTGGATACGACGCAGGTCGTCCTCCAGCGGAGAACCCGTGAGAACAAGGTCTACAAATGACATGAGTTCATGAATAACGCGGCGATTCAGTTCCAAAAACGCATACAAGCATATACCATTCTGCGGCGTAGTGGCCACGACAGCGGTGGAGGAGATAACTCCACAGCAGACCGCAACGGCGATCGCAATGCGCTTGAAAACCATGAGAAGACACGCGTTAAGCCTATCGGCAGGTCGTTCGAACGCTACTAAACGCGAATCGATGGGGTTTCAGCCGAATACAAGTACACCGTCGGAAAGCTGGGCGTCTAGGCTATCCGAAGGTAGTTATCTCGTGAGGAAGAGCGGCAAACTGCGCGCTGGACGTCGCTGCGAGTGCCGCGTCCGCTTCGACCTCTGCTGGCGATTGCCGTTGCGGTCAGCACTCCGAGATGTGGGTGAAAAACCTCACCCACAACCCCAAAATAACCTCATTTGGCCTTTCGTACTTAGTCGAAGTATATGTGTTTGTACAGGTATTGCGTTCAGCCAAAGTCAACTGAAAAAGCGAAAGAGCATGACAAGTATCGATACATAGAGGTACGTCCGGACCACCTGGCCCAGGAATCAGACACGTCATCACCGACTGGGTCCTGGGAAGGCGCCCTGGGCGTCGACTCGCTTCGACGTGCTCGCAAAGCCATCCATCTCCTATCATTCTGGATTGGATCACACGGATGGGCGAGGGTGCAGTCCGTTGCGTGCCAGTCGTTGTTTTTTCCAGGGGGTTTCTAGTTGTGAAAGCCGTTTTTCTCGGTACTTGCTGCCGCCCCTCTCAAAACGCATGTGGTATCAGATTTGGACTCAGATCTGAACCTCAGACGCAACTTCAACATGGTCATTTCCTGGCGCCCTCGTCTTCGTGTCGTTATGCTGCGGCTGGTGCTCTTCTTCGCGCTTTTTGTGGGTTATTCGATGGGAAATGAAGTCGTTTCACAGTCGTCAGGTTCTCGTCTTCGTTCGAGCTGTCGTTTCTTCTGTACGATGGAGTACGATCCCGTCTGTGGTTCGGATGGAAAGACCTACTCGAACAAGTGCATGCTGCGCCTCGCACGTTGCCACAATCCCACGTTGACGATGAAGTTCAAAGGGAGTTGCCCATGAATTATATGGAGGAGGCGTTTCGGTCGTGCTGGAGAAGTCAGGCGTTGTCGTTTGCCTTTACCATAAATAAAAGAGGTCAAGATGCGTCTTCTCTCTGTCATGCTCGCTCTTCTACTCCACGGCCTTTGCGACGCACGGACACGCCAGTGTACTCGTTTATGCCCGTGGCCAACGCGTTGTGTGGTCAATGAACTCGGCCAGTCGACATGCCAGGACGGATGCTGGCCAGGTCGCTTCGCTCCGAGTGAACACTGCGTTCAAAGAGCTTGTTCCGACGACGATTGCGACGAGACCGTTTACTGCATCCAGAGTGCGGTAGAAGCTAGTATAGACGACAGTGACGGGGACATTGGGGATGATGAGGTCCCATCAGAGCCACCATCTTCTCCACCACCAGTTGCGACCTCGCTCTTCATTGGGCATGTCATTACTCCAGCTTTGTCGGAGGTAGTGATATGCACAAATGCGGTATGGCGCTGTGGTCTGTTCCAGCACTGCTTGCAAGAGGGCATCGAGAGCTTTTTTTTTTTTCTCATTGAAGTCTATTGAGTCGAAGAGCTACTGTGTCGACTATTGTAATCCCCGGAGATGTGGAGAGTCTCAACGTCGCGTACTGAGGACTAAAACATGCCCATACACACCGTGTCTCCCAGTAGCCACTTGTGTGGATGTGTAGCAACAAACCAAGAGTCAATTCTCAGAATTCCTTATGTGTATTCATAAACGACAGCAGCAACACCTATCACTCCCTTACGACTTATCTGGGATGATGTCGATGACGATCTTGCCACGTGCACGGCCAGTCTTGATGTGTCTGATAGCCTCCAGTAGGTTATCGAACGTGTACACAGTGTCGATCACCGTTACCATCTTGCCTTCTTCGATAAACCTGGAGAGTGTTTCCAAGTCGGCCGTGTTGGACTGGACCTTGACTTGATGGCACTCGGTCTTCACGTCGAGCTTGTTGAGTGGCACCTGTGGGTTGATTGTCACGAAGATACCCGTGTCAGGCTTTAGCACGATCTGTGCCGCGTCGTTCCATGCTAATGGCTCAACACCACAGTCATAGAGCAAGTCAATCGAGTGCGGCTCCAACACTTCCGACCACTTTTCACGAGTGTAGTCAATGACCTGATCGACACCGAGGGACTTGACAAGTTCCACGTTGCGTGTACTGGTTGTAGCAGCGATGAACGACGCACCGAGAGCCCTGGCGATCTGGATACCGAAGATTCCCGTGCCACTGCTGCCACCAAGGATGAGCACTCGGTCACCCGGCTTGATCTTACCATAGTTGACGAGGGACTGGTACGTCGTTTGGCCGGCACCTGGGACACTAGCTGCTTCGAGAAAGCTCATATTCTTCGGCTTGAGGGCAACGTACTTCGCATCTAGGTCGAAGTACTCGGCAAACGAACCCGCCAAGCCGAACGTGGTCTTCGCAAACACCGCGTCACCGGCCTTGACGTGAGTCACGTCACTTCCAACCTCGACAACTGTACCCGCAGCGTCAAAACCTACTCGGGAGCTGCTCGTCCTGAGCTTTTCGTCTCAAGTGATGAAGCAATCGCACACAGGATGTGGACTGCGTGGGAATCCAGCGATCTGATTGGATCACAGCGTGTACCTTATGGTCTAAATGTTACCTATCACCGTTATTCCAGTACATTTGTCGCAGAGCCTCCATCAATAAATATACTGCAAAATATGTTCATCTCAATTAACTACGTTTACCACACCTCTCCGTTCCTCACACCTCATATAATTGATTTGCTACTCGAGCCTGTTGAAGAGTGCAAGCTTTGTCGAAGATGACAACTCACAGTCACCCGTGAACCACTTCAATCGTTGCAAATGCATTGTGGTGGTATTCAAGGGAAGTGAATTGGCGACCACCCAGGTCTCTGCTCTAAACCTGATCTGGAATGACCTCGATGATGATCTTGCCACGAGCGTGGCCCGCCTTGATGTGCTTGATGGCGTCCACAGTGTTCTGAAGCTTGAACACTGAATCAATCGGAGTGGTGACCTTGCCAGCCTCGGCGAGCGTCGTAATCACCTCCAAGTCGGTCGAGTTCGTGTCAGTAATGAATCGATAAGCCTTCGTGCCCGTCGTGGACTCGTTGAGCGGAGCGGATCCGTTGATTGTGACGAAAATGCCCGAGTCAGGCTTGAGGACCTTCTGAGCCACGTCGTTCCACGAATGCCACTCAAAGCCACAATCATAGATAAGGTCAATCGAGTGTGGCTCCAAAACCTCAGATCAGTCCTCGCTGGTGTAGTCGATGACTTGGTCGGCACCCAATCCCTTGGCAAAGGCTGCATTGCGTGCGCTCGTTGTGGCTGCGATGAAGGCCGCACCAAGAGCCTTGGCGATTTGAAYGCCATAGACGCCAGTACCACTGCTCCCTCCAATGATGAGCACTCGGTCCCCCGTCTTTAGTTTTCCGTACTTCGTCAAAGCCTGGTAGCTCGTGAGTCCAGCCAGTGGTACTCCACTTGCATCACGGAAGATCATATTCTTGGGCTTGTGAGCGATATAACACTCATCCGACTCCATGTACTCGGCAAACGAGCCCAAGTGACGGAAGTAACCCATCCCGTACACTTCATCGCCGAGCTGGAATCGGGTGACTTCCGCGCCGACTTCAACAACCGTTCCAGCGACATCAAAGCCAGATCGGAACGGATTCTCCGCCGTTGGTTGTGGCCCCGAGGATCCGTACTCGATCGCTTTGTAGTCCGCAGGGTTCACAGCGGCGCTGTGGACTCTGATACGCACATGAGTTGGCTTCAAGGTTGGATGGGTTACATCCGAGCAGAGCTTCATGGCCTCAATCCCATTGCCGTAAGACTCGAAGACAATGGCGCGGTAGGTGGCTGGTGGAGTTGCTGTCGTCATGGCGCCTGTGTAGATGATGGGGAATTGGGAAATACTGCACGACATTGACATCGAATGGCTTGCGCGCCAAGGACATCGTCATTCCTGTTGTTTACACCCGAAATCGTGCATAATCGAAATCGTGCGTTTGGATTGGCTGATAATCGACGAGAGTGTAGCCATCTGGAAAGCATCTCCTTTCACTCGCGATGGCCTCCATCGTCGCCATTTTGCCCTTTTTGCATCTCTCTTGACGACCAGGACGGGAGAAGAAACAAAGCACTCAGTGCCTTTAACTGCATTACGTGGTGATGTATTACCAGGATGCGTGCTTATACACGCWATTACTGTTGCTCTGGGATGACCTCGACAATGATCTTGCCACGGGCTCGGTTCGACTTCTGCTTGGCGATCGCATCGTGCAAGTTCTCGAACTTGTGAATCGAGTCAATTGGGGCGGTGAGCTTACCGGCTTCCACAAGCTTGGTGAGGGTTTCCAAGTCGGCGGTGTTGGAGTCGGTCATGATCTGGTGCTTCTGCGCACCAGTGGTGGACTCGTTGAGTGGAGCAAACGGGTCGATCGTGACGAAGTTACCAGTAGACTTCAACACCTTCTGAGCCACGTCGTTCCACGTCAAAGGTTCAAAACCACAGTCATAGATGAGGTCGATAGAGTTTGGCTCCAACACTTCCCACCACTTCTGACTGGAGTAATCAATCGCGAGGTCAGCACCCAACGACTTGACAAAGTCCGTGTTGCGCGAGCTCGAAGTGGCCGCGACAAACGAAGCGCCCAACGCCTTGGCAATCTGCACAGCAACCACACCAGTACCACTGCTACCACCGAGAATGAGCACGCGGTCGCCAGCCTTGAGCTTGCCGTAGGGCACCAAGGCCTGGTAACTTGTGAGACCAACAAGTGGAAGACCAACAGCGTCCCGGAAGCTCACGTTCTTTGGCTTGTGAGCGATGAACTGCGCGTCAAGCTCAAAGTATTCGGCAAATGATCCCAAGAGACCAAACTTGGCCATGGCGTAGACCTCATCGCCGACCTTGACATGGGTCACCTCCTTCCCAGCCTCGACGACGACTCCAGCGACGTCAAAACCAATACGGAAAGGATTCTCTGGCGTTGGCTCGGTCTTCGAGAACAACGAACCCTGCTCCACGACCTTGTAATCGATCGGGTTCACAGCGACGGCGTGCACCTTGATGCGCACTTGCGTTGGCGTCAACGGCGCGTGCTTGACATCCGAACGGAGCTTGATGTTCTCAACAGCATCACCAAAACCTTCAAAAACGTAGGCACGGAAAGTGGCTGGGAGAGACGTAGAGGCCATGATGAGCGCGTAGAAGGAGGCGAATTCGCAAATGAACCAGTCGAAGCGACCGAACTTTATCGACGTCGCGAGGATCGCTCGAGTCATCCGAGCTGTTTACATTTACTTCATCATTGGAATCCGATGATTTGATTGGTGGATACGTAAATTAAACCCTAGCCTCGACTTCTGCCATTCAGTCGAGTTCATCTCTTTTCACAAATACCTTCTCAAACTGATTAGAATATTATCACTTTTATGAGTGTAGTGGCTTTGATAATCAATATACCCTCGGAATATGTTTGGATTACGATTGTTGAAATCACCAAAAACCACACGAGCGGGTGGTGTTGTGGTTGCCGTTGTCGCATGCGTTGGATATCATCTGGATTCTTGTCGAGTCATCCGAAGCTATTACGTCAACCTCCTCTCCGAGTAGACAATGTCATAAGCATTCATCATTATCTGGGTTATCTGTTCGGTAATGGTTGCCTCATTGAATTTGTCCTCACGTTTCGTGTGTGTTGCATGWGCAAGGATTAGAGCAATCAGAAGTTGAGACCGCCCACTTACTGTTCACCTCATTCCTCCGATGCCACAGTGATGATGATCTTCCCACGCGCATGACCATCCTTCTGTTTCTTGATGGCCTCTGGGAGCTCTTCCAGTTTGAAAGTCGAGTCAATCTGCGTCTTGACCTTGCC
>NSDO01000369.1:0-80621 GCA_002286825.1 Lagenidium giganteum
CTATTGAGAAGCCAGATTGTGCGTCACCTCAGCAATTCGGCAAAAATTGATGCAGATTTGTTGCTTACAAATGTCAAAATGGGCCTGTTTCTAACAATGAAAGGGCACTGACTGAATTTTGTCGATTTGAGGAAAAAATCGCAAAAAAAATCTTCGTCAGATGTCGCCCACATTTCGTTAACCCCACTCCGTGATACAAAACTGTGTCTTAGCTCTAACCCAATTTGCCGGGGTCCTTTTGTGATGCTGTGTCTTCCAAGCCGGAGGGACATTCGCACAACTCGTCGGTGCTGACTGCATCATCACATTGTGGCAGCTTTGATTTGTTTGCAACGTTGCAGCGAGGACCATCTGCGATTTTTCACTTATTGCAGCACCCATTTTTCAAACGACACGCGCACCGTGTGACACAATGATGATGACGGTATGAAGTGGTCAACTACCTCTAATATTTAATACCCGTCAAAATGGCATCGTGTCGTCATCACTGCAAACCACGTTGGCCATTTCATGCCACCAGAACCTGCCAAACCTGATGTTTGGCCACTCGCGCCCGCGCCGTGAGTGGAACTGCGTCAGCTGGTGGAAAGACGGACGTGGAGCTCGTGCACGTGCGCGCACAAGCGATCGTCTGACTGATGGGGGCCGACATGAAGGCGGGAGGCGAGCAGGTGGCCAAAAAGTGTCGGCATGTGCGCAAGCCCAAGGCCGAGGCGCAGGTCGCCTTGTCCGGATCGACGCTGACCACGCATGTGGTGTGGAAAATCGCGATGAAGCTGTCCATGCAGCACGAAAGCCGTATTCTGCAGCACGTGTCGCGGTCCATGGTGGGAATGGGCTCGCACAAGGTGGGTTGGCGCTGCTTTAAGAGCTCATCACATGATCACCACTGACATGAACGCATTGGGCTGAACTTGCAGCACCACGATGATGCGGAAGGCACGCAGCGCCGCCTTGAAAACGAATCGGCATATTCGGAGTCCTCGGAAGCGCGTGCCTCGTTCAGTCGCTCGTCGCTGAGTTCACGGGACGGATGCAGCCCGCATCCGATTTTCCCGCCGTTCCCCGGAATCGACTTTTTGTCACCGCAGAATTCGCGCAAGCGAGCTCGCGGTATTCCGATGACGTCATACGTGCGATGGTCGCATCCAGGTATGGCTAGCTGGCCCCAAGTGCGTGTTCGAGAGCAATTGCTCAATGTTTGGGCGATGCAGGCCTTCGTCCAGGCTTGTCGGTGCGAGTGGTGCGAGCTGAAGTGATCAACGCCGTGCCGTCAGTGACCGAGTACGTCTTGCAAGTGGTCGACCTTCACACTAAAGTCTTCTGGATCGTCAAGAAGCGATTTCATGAGTTTTATCTGCTTCGAAAGAAGGTAGGTGATTGGTTTGGTGTTACGAGGCTCATCAGTGAAGAACGTGGCTGCTGATTCCAGTCCTTTGGTGCAGATTCGTGCCCTGGTAAGAGCAAGTGCTACAGACTTCGAACAATTGAAGCACCTCCTAGAACTACCATTTCCTCGTCGCCGCTTTCGACAAGCTGGAGTGGACGCCATCTCACGACGTATGGAAGAGTTGGAGTTGTTTCTTCGCAATGTTGCAGCGGTCGAGCCCGTGTCTCGAATCCACGTTTCCATTTTGACCGAATTTCAACTCGAAATGTGTTCGGCTGAATTCATTGCCTCGCTTCAGAAAATTGACACATCGGGCGAACCAGTGGAACCGAAATGGCTTTCGTATGATCTTTTCACTAGCCTCAACAGTTGTGCGACTGTCGAAGGGCACACATGCTACAAGTTCCTCCAAGCTTTTCGCAATCGCTGTGCGTTCATTGAAGCCGCCGTCTGCCCACAGTGCAAGAATTTTGCGGAAAAGGCCATGGCAACCGAGGCTCTTCGAGACTTGCGAAATGTGGTCACGAGTATTGAGAAATATGTCATGGACAACCTTGGCTCGCATTATGGCAAGGCGATGGCTGAAGCTTGTGAGACTACCAACGTGGAAGCGGCAATTGAAGAGTGCGTCCATCACGCTGTCGAGGACACCATTCTGATTGCGCTGGAGCGACCCATCTCGTTTTTGGTCGGAGTGTCAATCGACGCGGCTATCGAAGAGCGTCTGGCTGCAAATATCGAGAAAATGCGTGGACGATCACAAACCGAGTTTGGCATTCCTGTCCAACTGCAGTCCGATGACGATTGGGGTAAATCTTGTCATCATCTCAGCATGATCGATGAACGGTCGCTTCCAAGCGAGAAAATCCAAGAACTACTGCGCTCAGCCCTCGAGGTCTTCCGAAGCTGCGGTGCCAAGAACCTAGAATGGAGTGAAAGTTCGGCTCTGACTGCGGACGACTACCTCCCGATCCACATCTACGTGGTGGTGCACAGCGGTTTGCGGCGGCCGTTGATGACGAAAGAGTTGCTGGGCGCCATGATCCATCCATCAAAGATGCTTGGAGAGGTCGGGTACTTCTTGACCATGTTTGAAGTCGCTCTCCAATACATCGTCGACATGTGATACCAACTGTGCTGTACACTTAACATCGGATTCAATTAACTTATCATCCTTTCTCAGGCGCACTTGTTTTGTCGACCAACGCATCGATGATGCCACAGCGATGGCACAGGCTGGCCACACGACCGCGCGTGGCTCGACTGTTCACGACGCAGTCAGCGCGTGATTCCTTCGAGCAGCTCCTTTCCAAAGCTCCGTGCTTGAGCTGTGGCAAGCATCGCAGCACAACGACGAGTACTCCCGCGGCTGGGTTGACGTCGAGTTTGCCAGTGTTTTGTTCCGAGGTGCACACGCTGACGCTGTGTCTCGACATGTGCTTGATGCATCGACTGACTCGCAATCGCCTCGCTTGATCAACAGGCATGCGCGGTGTCTCCGTTGACGTCTTCCAAGCAGGACACGTTGCGGCAGCTCGAGTTCACGCACGCAGCGCGCCAATTTGGCCGAACGGCTGAGGCCAAGCACTTCTTGAATCAAGGTATGATCAACGTTGCCACCTGCTCGAAGCAGCCGAACTGGTTGCTAACGTACTGGATGTTGTGGCTTTATGATGTACAGTATCAACAGCCGAGCGCCACAGCAAGTCATCGCGTCCAACGTCATGGACTGACTTCGTCCAGGCAATTCCAGGTTGCGAAGCGTACGTCTCTCAAGAAAGCGCAGTGGCGCTTGTCTCGGCGGCGTATTCATTCCCGCTCACACTTGCAATGGCAATTGCCGACATCCATGACAAGTCACCGTTGCCTGGCAATATCAACGTTCTCGTTGTTGGGGCGCGGGCGGAAGCCATGCTGCCGGTGGCGTTGTGGAACGAGGTCTCCATCCTGCACCCGGTCACGTCGATCAATCTCGTGTTCATCGGCGATCACGTACCAGTGCGTTCAGCCAGACACTCGCGTGTGCAGGTGCACGAGCGATTGTCCATCCGCACCGTGACCGGCTTCTACCACGAATTGGAGTTGGATGTGGTGCCGGATGTTGTTGTGATGTTCAACCCGGGCATTGGCCACCCGCACCTGAAGAAACACTGGGCGCCCACTATCCACCAACTCCTCCACAAGGACGGCCCTCCCGTGCTGATGAGCTCATTCAGCCAGCAAGACCAAGCTCGAGACATCGCTATGCTTGAAGATCTGTTCCCAAGCAACGAATCTACTAGTTCCCTCGAGTACCTGGTGAAACCTCAAGTGAATCCGTTCCGGAGTCTCCAGTATCACGTCGATCCAACTGATCCGTATAACCCAGTCCAAGTCAATCAGCGAGTGTTGCTAGTGCGAGCAAAGTAAAACGACTGGCTTTTCTAATGATCGAAGAATTTTCTGACATTTGATTTGGATTATCCTATTGACTTTGTTGCATCCAATGCCGCACAGCTTCACCGGGCGTGGAGAACACAATGTTGCTCGATTTACTTTGCTCTTCTTGAACGTACGAGAGCGCTAAGTAGAAATCGTCGAAGAACATCCGCCACGCCGAAATCTGCGTCACACTTGACATTGTGCCATTGAGTGTCGGGCCACGACGGGAATCGTTGACCACCCGTCGAAAGATCACTTCGGCGTTGACTGCACCACCTCCAACTTCATTCATGAAGCGCTTGAACTTGTCCAAGTTCATGCTCAAGCGATCATCATCGGTCACGGGCTTCGGGTCGTCTCCACGAGCGTAGTACTCGAACAAGGGCCACATGATGGTTTCAATGTCGCCTCCGACGAAACATGTGCGAGCAGGCAGTTGACTCTCGACAAAGAACCCAAGATCGCAAAAGAACGAGAGCAACACTTCACGTGCTGAGAGTGCGAGATTGTCTTGATGTGACGACTGTGCACGCGATTTGGCGTACATCTCGAGCGCACAAGATCCAAGAAACACCATGAATGGCTGTGGAGAAAGCAATCCATCGCGATCACTCAGCGCCCCAAACAAGTGATGAATGAGTTCTCGTGGAAGGTACGCGGGGAAAAGTTTCATGTCTTCGACCATTCGAAATACACCAGAGAGTTGCAGGCAGAATTGGTTGTGATGCGTCGTTATACGCTTTTCGCTGGAATAGGCCTTCAATACCTTCAGCAGTGGCTGCTGGAAAGACAAAAACAAATCGCGCACCTGTGGCAATTGTTGCCAGTTACCAAAGGAAGCCGATGACTGCATCATCGCAGTGGAGGCTCCGTTAGAAAAGACACCAGGTGAGGCATCTGGAGGCATGAGGGGATCGCACTGATACTCGACGGCACTGCCAGAACTGGGTCCCGTCGGGTCTCCAGGCGCTGGGTACGTGATTTTCATCGACGACTTGTCCAGCACTGCTCGTTCAACCACCGCAGTCTCGTGTTCCAGCACGGCCAGTAACTTTTCTTGATTTTGCAGGATGTCATCACTAAGTTTGCCTGCCCAGGATGACCGATGGTTGGACGCCGCGTTACCGTCACCACGTGCATTTGCCCCATGCGACGATGCCACAAGAGCCAGCAAACTGGACCAAAACCCTTTGAGCTTCTCATTGCTTCCGCTCGGTTTACAAGAATCCACTTGGAACACGTCATTGAGAAAGTCTTGCATACTCGAGACGAACTCGGGGAACATCATACCGCGCTCTTCAGCGCCTGGGGGTAGGTGCGCGCGCAATTTGTCGATCAGCTCCTCGCGCCGAAGCCGGCGTTCTTCCATTACGTTCGAATACTCAAGCATCCGAATGATCGAATCCAGAAACACTCGCGGGGATCCTTCATCGATGGCAATGCCACCACTGAGCTCAGTAGCCTTGTTGTCAACCGTGGAATGAAGCAGAAAGAGCTCGCGGATGTTGCCGATAGCGATATCCTTGGAAAGGGATAAAATGGAAAGCGGAAGCACCAGTCCTTCCCACTCGACAAACGAGTTCAACTGGTTCTTGAGCGATAAGTTCTTTTCTTCCAGTACGACTTGCTGCTCCTCCATCTGTTTGATCTTTTCCTCCTCACGTAGCAGTTTTTTCGTGAGCACATCCACAGCAATCCGCTTGTCCTGAGAGAAAAACTGGAACCGCTCCAAGTCGTTCCGGAGCACTCGGTTGTAGTCTTCGACCGACTTGGCGTACTTTTCCCGTTCTGTTGCTTTCACTTCCGCCATCTCTGCTTGCAACCGCAGCTCATTGGAGCGTATTGATAACTCTGTTTGAGTCCTCCAAGCGTTGAACAATCCTCGAACTTCCATTCTTTCAACATTGCGAACGACTTCAGTCACGAAGCAATGCTTGACCAGCAATAACTCGGACTTGGACTCGCTGAGTTGCTCGGCTGCGTGCTGAGCGTCTTCTGCTGCCAAAGCAAGCTTTTCTTCGAGGCGTGCCTTTGCTCGGGACAGCGAGAACACGCATTCCTTTGCCTCAGCTAGCTCTTTTTCTGCGCCTTTGGCTCGCTGGTAGTCCTCTTGCACCTTGCGCAACGCTGTAGCCTGCTTCCAGCGGCCAAATCCACGATACTTTTGTGATCTGAGTTTCGCAACCGTTAGTGTCGTGCACAGTTTTGTACATGCCAACAGCATCGTTGAACGCTTGTCGTGCAGTTCTCGCTGACCTTCTTGCATTCGATAAAACGCGTCGGTCGTGAGGCGGCGATTGTGCTTTACTAGAATCTGGCTCAAAATGAGCAATCCGCAGCGCATAGAGAGAAACTGCGTCGTTTTGTCGCTCTGTGCCACTTGAGAGCGCAACTCTTGCTCCTTTGACGCATACCTGAACCCACCAGCTTGAGCCTTCAAGTGTCCAAAGGCGGCAGCCATCGACTTGATGCGATGTAACCGCAAAATTGTTGCCATCATCTCTGCTCCGCGACTCTTGCTCTGCGTGATGGCTGCACAAGTTGTGTGCCACTTGCTCATCGACTCGCGAAGCATCTGCTGCCTTCTTGCCAATATCAATCGCTTGAGGGACTTTCGTCGAGCAATATCATGGTCTTCGGCTTCTTTCTGACTTGTGGCTGAATCTTTCCTTTGCAATTCCTGGATCAATTTCTGCTTTTCGGAAGTCAAATGAGCCATTTTCTGGATTTTGGATGTTTCTGCAGCGATTTTGTCTAGCAAATCGGCCTGTAGCGACTGATTTTGTTGCATCAGTTGACGTGTTTGAAGTTTTAGTTGCTCTTCGCTTTTTTCAATCAACGAGAGCTTTTCTCGGAGTGTTTTCACCAGTTCTTGGGAACTCAGTTCTTGCATCAAGTGCTTCTGCGTTTCTTCTTTTAAGTACTTGTTTTCGCGCTCCAACGAATTCATTTGGGAGGTTTTCTCACTCAACGCTCGGATTGATTCTTTGTCTGCTTGGTTAGCACGCGTTTTTGCCTCGAGATCTTCAGAAATTAGACGTTTCTCGTTGAGAACTTTTTCATATTCCAGTCGAGAAACCACGTCGATGGTCGCAAGAGATCCGGCTGTGGCCGTTGGTGCACTTGGTGTGCTTGCTGCAGCATTACTGGCAAAAAAGCTAGAATTCACAGTGGGGATAAAGCTTTGAGTCGATGGTCGCTGTTGTGTTGCAGGTCCAGGTACTGCAGCTGATTCAGCCTCTCGCACTGGTGACAGCTGCTGAAACCCTTGCGATAATGACGATGAAGACCACTGGGCGACACTAGCTGATCGCTTCACCTGAGGCTGAGCTTGACGTGCAGACGTGATTTCACTGCGCAGTGTCTGGATGAGATCATCCAACCGCTTGTCGCCAGTTGATTCGGACTTTGCTGTCTTGTCGTTCTTTGGGTGCGGGTGGGAGACTGTCTCCTCTGCTTTCTTTATGTCGTGCCACATTTCCTTGCGTTTCGACTCGTCCAGGAGTCGAGAATGACGCCGCGTTGCTTCAAATGCGCTCCAGAGGTGCTGCGAGTTACTGTGCTTGGCAAACGAGTCGGAGGATTCCTGACGCTTCATCAATGCCTTGCTGGCAGCGGATGGTGTGACATACAAGCTATGGCCGCGTTTGTACTGTGGTGAGCTAGCCATTGATGGCCGGTGCTTTCCTCGAGTTGGAGACGCCATCGGAGACTTGGTTGGGGAAGACGATTGTAATGAAGGTGCTTGTTGTACCACATTTTTGCTACTTCTGTCCATTCGCGCAGTATCCGTCGACCTAGGGAATGGATGAACCAAGGCAGGATCGCCCACTGGACTTGCAGGCACGTTGTCGGAATATGATCGCTCTCGAATTGGCGGTGCGTCGTCGACGACAACAGCCTTGCTGACCAACGTGGGCTCGTTCAGTGCCGCGACATCAGATTCAACGACCTTGCCCCGTACTACGTCGCTCGGCAAGGTCGTAGCCGCAGCACTGGTCAATGGTAGCGACATGTAGCTAGGTGGTGATGGAGGATCGACTACTACAGCGCCATGCGTTATTACCGTCGATGCTGGTGGCGGTGCTGGAGTTTGAACTGTCGTCAGTTGTGCTGATGCTGATACTGCCGACGAGGATGGTGACGACGACGGCGGCGGTGCGGCTGGGTGAGCTAGTGTTGTCTTCGGCTTTGCGGGGGCTGAGACTTCCAGCGCATCAGGCAGAAAGTCATCGACCGTAAACGATTCGTCGAGGTCTTCGGCGTCGTCGGTCCTGGTAGGCGAAAGCTGCTCCACGTCGCTGCCGGTGTCGCTAGCTGTCGCCAGCCACGCCATCACGGGCGTGTCCTCGTCCGCGTCGACATTCATGCTCCAGGGTTCGTGTGCTTGCTTGTCGACCGACGCTGCACCGCATGCGCGGGCACTGCGACCAGGCTCCCAACCGCCACCGCTGCAGCGTTCATGCTTCGCGACGACGTTGCTCGGCGCCTTGCGGTCGCGCAACCGATGCGACGCCAAATATACAGACAGCGACCTGCTATCTTAGGAGGTGCACCGGTGGGCGATGATCCAGATGCACCACAGCCCACACAACACAATGGCTTGCTCAAAAACATGCATTCCATTCACGTCTGTATTAAGCGCTCCGCAATCTCGCGATGACACACTGCCTTTGCAATCTGTGCGTATGACATCAGCAGCCGCGCTTAGATGAGCTTCTTGCTCTTGAAGAACTTCTTGAGGTAAAACACCTGCCAGACGCCCATGGCCAACAACACGACGATGGAGAGGAAGCTGAACCAGAGCACGCGCGAGTTGGTCGACTCGTTGGTGCTGCGCATGGCGGCTTCGCGCTCGCGCATGTACAGCATTTCGCGGTGGATCTCGTCAACCGTGTCCTCCATCTTGCGCAGCTCCTTCTCCACGGGCATCAAGTGCTCGCGCTTGGCCACTTCCGTGTAGTCCTTGGCCTCGACACCGTGCTTGAAGTCGAGCATGACGCGCACGGGGTTGTCGTTGCTGTTGAAGAAGCACACCGAGTAGCTGCCGCCGGCGTCGGCATGGAACGAGAACTTGTGGATGTCGTCGGACGACGTATCGATGTTCGAGTCCTGCTTCAGGTACTTGCGCAGTGGATCTGTGATGACAATGGACACGCCCGACTTGCCCTGCTGCGTGCCGATCACGTTGTAGTGGATCACCACGAGACTGCCCTGCGCGACTTCGTCGCTCAGACACTTCTCTGCACGTCGGCGCACATCGAACTGCACGCCCGCCGTGCCCTGTAGAAGCAGCGCACACAAAAGCAAGGATCGCAACGCCGCTCCACGTGCTGTTGCCATCTTCGACAAGATTTCTTGGGGATTGACTGTGGTCACCGCCCCCCCAACACAACAGCTCCACCATTATTGAATTGAGAGACTGCTCTTCAATTCAGCGTATATTGCAATTCATTACTGAATTGAATAGGTTGAGTGACATTCATGGCCGCATTGTGGCGCGACACCATGGCAAGCCAGCAGTTTGATGCAGAGCTGCGGCGATTGGAAGACACAGTGCGCGAGGTGTGTGCACAATGCATGCAAATATTGAAAGTCATAGCAGATATTGTCTTAATTGAACGCGTGCTTATCGTCAAAGGAAATGCAAGAGGCGCTGTCAAACGCCCAAATCCTCAATCAGAACTTGGAGCATCTCAATGAAGTTGTGAGTCACTGACTTAGTGTGTGCCAAGCACCTTGCAGGTCTCTTTTGCTCATTCGCGTGGTGGTATGCGTAGGGAGCCGAGGTTGTTCGCATCACGTCCGTGTGGGTGAAGTTCCTCCAGAACGCTGGAGTGCCAGTAGATCATTCGTAGCTTGCAGCACTTCTCCGCAATCGCTCGAGGACCGCTGTCTCAAACTGGTCGTGGTCCTCAATTGATATTGGCGAGTCACGAACGCAGAATTTGCAGCGCTTCTCTTGCTGTTCAGCGGTAGCGGTGGATGTAGGTTCGCTGGCGACATCATCTTGAATGTGACCCAGCAACGTGAAGCTTCTCCATCGCGAGTTGTGGCCTTCGGAGCGAACTGCGTCCAGTGCTGCGCGTGTAGTTCGGAATAATACTTTCGCTGAGCTGGACTTGACTTTGACAGACTCAATCTCGCCAAACGATCGCAATTCCTGGCAAATACTGTCGTCTGAGTGTGAGCAAATGCTGTTGTCCCATTTCAACGAGACGGTGCGATTGGCCTTGGATTGGGCTGACAGAGACAATAGCAATGTTAGATACTGCACGGCACGCAACGACAATGACATATATGCAATTGCATTCCATACCTGACTCGGTTTGCTCACCGTCACGGAACTTGCGAAGTTCTTCGCGTCGGCGAGCGTCGCGCAGCATTTGCTCACGCAGCTCCTGCTGTCGCGCGAAGCCACGCTCACGCAATTTGTTGATCTCCGTCCTCGATGCGCCCGTACTCGTAGTTTGCTGTGCATTTCTCTCCTTTCGAAGTAGTTCTGTCGATGGAAACGAAAGCGTGAGTCATCGACGCGGACCCTCCGATGCGTGGATGCACACTTACTGTCCACCATTTGTCGCTGTTTTGCGTCCATCTCGGCCTCTCGTTCGCGCTGGCGTCGCTTCTTCTGCAACTCGTCCGATAACTTCTTGTCATAAGCTTCTTTTTTCTTTGGATCCAGTAATGTGTCGCGCGCATGCTTGAGCTCCAGGAACTTTTGAACTGTCATTCGTCATCACAGGTGTCATCAACCAGTGACTCACGAAGCAGAGCATACGCCAGCGTCACGTACCGTCGCCACCTCGATCAGGGTGATGCAGCAGACTCTTCTTCTTATAAGCCTTGGCCACCTGCCGCTCATCCGCGCCAGGCTCAAGGCCGAGAATCTCGTAGTAATCTGGTTCCTCTGCTTTCTTGCTCATGCTTCTGTTCCACGCGCTTGTTTGGTGTCCCAAATATCACTATTCCATCGCAATGTCCTTATTCAAACCGCCGTGGGCAGTATCGTTGTGTGTCATGATTTGCTGCTAACGTGTCACTAAGTGGATTGTGTCCAGCGACCGACTGGACCGTCGCAAAAACCAACGCTCATGAGCGCTGAAAAGCGCTGGCGGATCGTGCGCACTGCGAGTGTGACAAAGCGGAAGACTGCCGATGGAGACAAGTACGTGAACAACTACCTTGTCCACGAGGTGATCGGCCAGGGTCGCTTTGCCAAGGTGAAGATGTGCGAGCGCATCTCGGCCGCCAAGCCCGCTGGTCCTCACCGCAAGTTCGCGATGAAAATCTACTCGAAGAAGGCATTACTGCGCATGAAAGAGTACTGCTCACAAGCTGACGCCACGGATGGCGCTGAAGGCCAACAGTTCCGAGTTGTTACCGCGCTGGATCGCGTGCGGAATGAGATTACCATCATGGAGTCACTGTACCACCGGAACATCGCGCTTCTGTTCGAGGTCATCGAAGACCCAGAAGATGACAAGATCTACTTGGTGATGGAGCACATGCCGGACGGGCCGTGCATGCTGCTCAATCCTGACACAAAGCAATTCATGAGTCCGCTGACCCACTCGACGCTTCCGGAAGATTGTGCACGCGCGCACGTGAACGACATCTTGAAGGGTGTGGAATATCTGCACGCGCGGGGAGTGTGTCATCGTGACTTGAAACCCGACAACATCCTCCTCAACAGCAGCGGTCGCTGTCACCTCGTGGACTTTGGCTGTGCCATGCAATACGACGCTGCTCAAGTGGCGAATGTACAAGCGAAGGATACGATTGGCACGTACCACTTCCTTGCGTCGGAATGCTGCACCGGTGAGCCTTACAGCCCCTTCATGGCTGACATCTGGGCTGTCGGTGTCTTGCTGTTCTTGTTCCTGTTTGGAAAGCTACCATTCGATGCAGTGACGACGAAAGACCTGTTCGACCTCATTGTGAACGCCAACGTCGAAGAATTGATTGACAGCCAAGAGCGACCAGTGACAGCGCTGTGCCGGGAGTTCCTGTTGTTGCTGTTGAGATCCGAAGCAGCCGGCCGTCCTAGTGCTAGTGCTGCACTGGATCATGAGTGGCTTGTTCAAAATGACAATGGTGATGGCGCTCCAGCCGGTGCAGCGCCGGTCGATGGAGCGAAATGACAAATTAGAGACCAGCTTTGGGTTGTGAGCATTTAGAGTTTCATTTTGGTCATTGATTTTTCCTTGTTTCTAAGGCGATGTCCAGCATCTCGTGCATCTGCGAGATCGTTTCACGCACGCGAATGCGATCCATTCCGCCACCAACAAACGGATCCCCCATAGCCTTCTCGACATTGAACACCCCGATCATTGACAGACTCGTTACCACGCTCAGCGCCAGGCAGAAGACAAAGTTGGTCGAGTGATACTCATCCGACTTTGTCAAATACACGTAGTACGGGCCGTAGAAGATCGGCAGAACCAGGATAAAGAGACGCGTGAATGAGCGCGTGGCCTGCGGTGTGCGGTAGAACTGCCACAAAAGACAACCATGTGAGCCCATGCAGTGCGTCATGACGTAGCTACAGTTCATACCTTGATGTTAAACAGCTTTTCCAAGCGAGCATGCAGCATCCAGTGGTACTGATTAATACGCGAGGCTTCGTTGGCAGGCAGTCCTTCGCCTTTCATCACTTCCACCTGTTCGTGTAGTCGCTTGAAGTGGGCGACAATGCTGAGCTGATGCCGCCCGATCGCAGCCGCGTGTTTTGATGCCACTCGCTGGCCGTGAACTGTCAAACGATGGCGTCCTCGTGTGTGCGTTGGCATCAGCAAGATACTGGACACCTCAAACAGGAGCTGCTTGAGCAAAGTCTTCGTCTTTAAAGCGTGGTCTGGCGGCAATGTGCTGCGACCATTCTTTCCCCAGTTCCACAACGTATTCGCCAGCAGAATGTTCACGAACAGTGCTTTGGCTGTCAGAGCATAAGGCACGGATCAGAATTCCTCCCACAATCCCATGTGGAGTCCACCGAGGATCCTCAAGACGACTCACCTTCTGCCATCACATCCAGCGCCATTTCTCGGCGCGCGAAGGCTTGCTTGATCTGCATGATCATCGGGGCAACGATCGCGAACGACACGATCATCCACGAGATGTTGGCGCCGAACCGCGTGCCATCCGAGTTGTGGCCGAACACGTAATACAGCGTCGTGGTAACGATCGAGCACAGAATCACAAACATGCTCTCGAACGTCACCAAATGGATGCAAAAGATCTTGGTCGCCGCGTACAGATCCAGAATCGCATCATGGAACCCCTCAGATGCATGGCGGAACACGAGGCTGCCGTGGTGCTCACTGGCTGCCTGCGAATGGCAGTCGTCTTCCTGCTCGACGATCATTTGCATGCGCATTTCCGACAAGAGATCGGCGCCGCCACTGCGATCGACACACCGATCGTTGGCCGTGCTCACGGTGTCAAACACCTGGCTATCAGCCTGCTCGAAGTCGTCGTATTGCACAGACATCCTGCCTGTGTTGTTGGTCTGCCAAGGAATTGGATTGTGGGGCATCGTGGCACCGGCGCTGTCTGCTCCAACACCGGGATGATGGGGGTGATGGCAGGTGCCAGCAGTGACGACAAACGGATGTCGCTGAGACGGCACCCTAGCCCTCACGGACCTGACTGGTACACTGTACCAGTGGACACACCAAGCAAAAAATGATGAGATGACGATTGGCTCGAAGGATGAATGCGCCGACGATGACGCCGACAGGCGAGGTGGTCGGGATCTCCGAGTTCGTGACGGATGCGCCAGCGGAGGGGGTGACGCACCACTGTCTCATCAAGGACGCGTGAGTGGTGGTTATGTGGATGTCGTCTCAGAGTACGGAGCATGCTGGTGCTCATGCGTGCATCATAATTCCAGGCCGGAGGACTTTGTGGTGCAAGAGATCGATGCCGACAACAACGTCGTGTTTCTCGACGATGATGAAGAGGCGCAATTGCCATCCGAGAAGCAGAAGGAAGCCGTCCTGGTAGCGATCCAAGCGAAGCGCACGGAAAAGCAAGCCAAAATTGTATTCGAGGAGCCGGAAGGTGGTTGGGCGCAACAGCTGGTGACTTTGATAGGAGAGGCTGCCGTCGACGACGTGCGTGCGGTGGCGAGTGGCTCTGCAGAGAGCGCCTCATTCTTAGCTCCACCAGAGTTTCGTGATCGCGTGCTCCGCCAGGTGTCCATTCAGGTGAGCTAGCAAAGCCTGTACAGTGATGCGTTGCTGAAGAATTTGCTGATGACGGTTTGTTTTGTACTCCCAGAGATGCTATCCAATGCTGGATTGCCGTGTCGTGAACAAGGACAATGGCGATGACGCGACGATTCTTGTGACGCAAGATCCTTTGTTTGTCAAGCTGGTGAAAGCCAGCATGTCCGAGGAGAATGCTGTCCGAATTGTGGAGTTCATTCGCAAAGGAAGTGACGATCCGGATGCAAAACGAGGTTGGTTATCATTCATGATGCTAGTCATGTGAAGTTTGATTGCTCAAACAGCGCATTCGATGCAGGATTGGAAATGGTCCACGAAGATACAAAGGATGCCCGTGCTGCATTGCACCGGCTGATCTCAGCGAAAACTTCTTGCCTCCAAACCGCGACGGAAGATCGCGGAGGAATGAAGAAGATCGTTGCGTACTTCTCGTCATCGTATTTGCGCAAGCGCAAAAGGTCTTCTCCAAGTATTTACGTGCGCTTCGTACTTCGTAAGGTAGCTCGTACCGTTCGACCTAAATCACACTTGTGATCTTGCTTCTGACATGCTGCAACGCAGACAAACCAGGAGCACTTTGTTGCCATGGAGAAGCTTGCTCGCACACTTCGAGTGCCAACAAGCGCGATTGGTTACTCCGGAACGAAAGACAAGGTCGCAGTGACGTATCAGTTGTTGACAATCCCAAACATCAGCCCCAAACAACTCCTAGGAGTCAACAAACAGAAGAAAGAGTGTGCAGGTTTGCTTGTTGGGCGACCCGAATACGTCAGCGCACCACTGGTACGGACTCTTATGATAGAAGTCTTTGCTAGTTCGTTTACTAACCTCCTGTAACGTCACAGTCGCTGGGTAGTGCAGCAGGCAACAGGTAAACCAGGTATATTGAACCTAGCTCCACTAGCTCGTATCGCTAACGCTCGGTGGTGTATAGGTTCTCCATTTCGGTGAAACTCATTGACGGCGAAGTTGACCACTCACTGTTGTCGAAGTCCGCGTCCGCGATTGAGGCGAGTGGATTCATCAATTACTTCGGATTTCAGCGAGTGGGGCTGCCAAGCTTCGACGTTCGTCCTCATCATATTGGCGAGTTGCTGGTTGCAAAGAAGTTCGACGAGGCAGTGCGAAAACTCCTTGCTCCAGTTCCAGACGAGAATGAGCAAGTGATCGCAGCAAAGCGAGCGTTTCTGGACGATGGCAATGTTCAGGCAGCGCTTGACACGATGCCGATGAGTCGACAGGCCGAGAGATCTATTCTCCAGGTGAGCTGTTGTCATCCGCATTTAGCGTGGGTTGACGCCGCGTGACCAAATTGAACGTTTCCAGGGACTTAAACGTCATGGCGAACGCTCGTATGATCGCGCGCTTGACTCGCTTCCGTTCGCTCGCCGCCTTATGTACATCCACGCGTATCAAAGCTACGTCTTCAACATGATGGCTTCGTTTAGAATCCGCCGATACGGTCGTCAAGCTGTCGAAGGAGATCTCGTACAGGATGCTAAAGGCGAAGCTGTACATCCACTATCTGCATCAGCTGCAGATGAGCTGAACAAGACGAGCAGTCCTCTTGGGTCAGTCGTTCTCCCTCTCGTGGGGTCAAACGTGATATATCCGACCAATGAAGTCGGCGATAAGTATCGCGAGGTGCGCATCACGTCTCCCGGTTGCTGCGGTGTGCTTTTCTGAACAACTATCTTGACCAGATGCTGCGCGAGCACTCTACCGAGGCAGGTGTTGAAAATGCCCGACTGATGAAAAGAGCATATCGGAAGCTGGTGGTTCGGCCATCTAAAATGTCATGCACCGCATCCGATGGTAACTTCAGTTTTTGGTCATCTGTTTCCCAGTAATTTGGTTAATGGTGTGTGCTGCAGGGGACAAGGCCATTACGATGAAGTTCGACCTTCCAAGTGGTTCATTCGCAACAATGTGCCTACGAGAAGTGTTTCGAGTCGACTTCTAGCTGAACTCTACAAAAACAGACATGTGCAACACTTTCCTGGATGCCGCCTACTTGCCCTCCAACGCTTGCTTGACCAGCTTCGCGCCTGTCACCATGAAGAGCGTCTGCCAGATGCCGAGGCCAAGGCGAGGAATGATGCCCTTGAATAACCCGGCAGGGCCCTGTTCCGCCACAACGGTACGGAACACCTGGATCATGTTCTGCTTTGGCTCGCCACGATCGGCGGCCGATTGCATCTGAATACGAGCGACTTCGAACGGATGGTTCCAGCATGCCATGGCGCCACCGATCACACCGGCACCAGCTTCCTGAGCCACAGTCAGCTTGGCGTTTGGATCATCGTGGAAGAAGATCTTGAAGCGACCGCGCACGAGTTCCGTGAAGCCCTGCGTAGCGGATAGATCCGTTAGTGCCACACTGAAACACTTAGATGCGCCATGATCGCGAGCGCGGCCATACCTGTCGCGAAGCCCAGTTGGTCGCTTGGCGGAATGCAATTGCGGTTCCTCCTGGATAGAAACCCTATTGGGAGCCATTGTGACGCCGTGAGTTGATTGCACAGAACACTGCGCATCTCAGTGAGACATCATACCTTGATGCCATGAGCGCCGTACACATTGCGTATTCTCTGCGTAGTCGTGATAGACTTATCGCCAGTCACAGCGGCCGTCACCAGGAACGTGCATGGTCCCATCACAACGACCTGACAGACACCACCGCCTGCGCCAGCCATGAAACCCGTGGCCGTCTCACCCACGCCCGCCGCAAGCAGTGAGTTAGCAATGGCTTCCTTGGAAAACAGCAGGATCGCGCCCTTGGACGCCGATTCGACCATCTTCGGGCCCGTGCCAGCCCAGAACGCGGAAACACCACCACCATGCTTCATGACGTTACGGAAGGCCTGCATCGTGGTCTCGTTACGATACCGACCCATGCGTGTCTTCCAGACCTGTTCAGCCCCCCAAAAGCACGTAAAAGTCGTCAGCACATGCACACATCCGACTTTTTTTGGCGCAGCCATGCTGTCTGCCGCACATACCTCAAACGGCATACCCAGCGACGCCGCCTCGACGCACTGCAAGATGCCTCCATTGAGAAGGTCGCGTGCGCTGACGTTCTTTCCCGACGTTGGCGGCGACATCTTTCCGTTCACGTGAAGATAGAGAGAGCGAGAGAGCACGTGCCTGCCTGGGGCGTGTGCCGCGGGTTCCGTTGTGTGATGACGGTGCCGATCTTTTGTGGGTTGAACGCAGGGTGCTGTCAAAGGAAGGTACGTTGGTAATTACGGCAGGTAAAAAGGCGCGTGACGTCACGGCGTCATGGCTGTCGCGCGTTCGTGCACGAATGCCACAGGAGGCGGGAGTCAGACAGCGTCGAGAGCGCAGCTGCTGCCCGTGTCAGTGGCATCGGCTGTGACCGCGACGACGGCGACCAAACCACCGACGACCGGCCCGGACGCGTCCGGCAGTGCCGCCAACAGGGAAATGCGGCGCGTGGACAGCGAGCGGCGGCGGGCGGCGATGCACGAAGGGCGCGAGACGCCCGTGCTGGGCGAGCACACATACATGCGCACGTCGAGCCCGCATCCGTCCAATTCCGTCTACCTGATGGAGCAGACGCCACTGCAGGTGCCGCTCGAGGCGCGTGAACCTATGCAGCGCGACAGCATGTTGGATGTGCAGTCGAACAACTCGGATGGATCGCTGGACTATCACCCACCAATCACGTCGAGCTATGCCCCAGTGGATCCGTACCAAGCTAGCTTGGATCAGTATGGCGCGGCGCACCAGCCTTTGATGTCGACGCCGCGTGCGACCAACAACAACGTGATCCGTGTGATCAACAAGGACATGACGGCGCAATTTCGAGGACGCGCGGCTTCGGTCGCACAGGCGCGCATTCGCTGGTTCGAGAACCGCAAGTCGCAACTGCTCGGCTGCTGCTTGACGATGGCATTCTTTGGAATCACGATCGCGATGTACAATTATCGCTGGACGGGCTTGATCGCTGGATCCGTCAACACGATCATTTGCGGATCGGCCGTCGTCATCACGTACTACCGGAAGAAGCACTGGCATCAGCACCCGAACCCGATCGTGCACATTCGTGCTGTGCTGGGCATCTTCATGGCCGTGTGCATGCTGATGAACGTCTGGGTCGACTTTAATCCTGCCAAGTTGAAGGAGTCAGCCACTAACCAGCCCTACGATCCTCACTGTCGTAAACTGGCCGGACTGACCGAATTCTTCTTCTTCACGTCTGAAGCATGGGGTCTCGTCATGGCGTGCGATTTGTTCTTCTCGGTGAGTTTCCGACGACATCACTCCTAAAATCATTGTCACTGACCGCAGTGCCTCTGTACAGCTTACTAGCCCGTTCACGAGTTACAAGCGTCTGATGGGTTTTTATCACATGTGGGTCTGGCTCGGTGGCGTGGTGATGGCCATCATCGCCGGCACTGTGGCCGATGCTGGTGGGTTTTTCACCGTTGACGGGCAAGCCGTGAGGCACGACGCCCAGCTGGATTCAGTCGTTGGATTCTGTCTCGCGTCGTCGCAAATCTGCTGCACCCAAGATAAGCACTGTCCAAAGTCCTATCCGTACTGCGAGGAGTCCAACTTCTTGCGAGCACAGCAATGGCCTTGGATCCTCATCTATAGCTTCGTGATCATCGTGCTCTTCGTGTCCGTGTGGTGAGTAATTGCTGCCGCCATATTTACTCCGCAGGCCTTCAGAAACTGACTACTACCTGGTTATTGCAACAGCGTCCTAACTCTGGCGTGGCATCGACTGTACCTTCGCGGTGTGCCCAAGACGTACAACATCAGACTGCGCGTGCTCAATTATGTGTCATTGTGAGTTTTTGGGATCTTCGCTCTATCCTTCACAAACGACTGACTCTGTGTTTTGTATCCAGCTTCACTGGCGCATACGTGTTCTACTGGCTGTTGCTTTTGCTGCTGTATATGTGCGCCTACTTCCTGGCGACCAACAGTGCTGGTGATGAAACCAAATCGGCTATCGCCCAGGTGTTGCGCCAGTTGGTGGTCTTCCTCATTGCGTCGAAGGGCTACTTGGACTATGTCATCTGGTTCGCCGTCAACAGTATTGAACGGTACGGTTGCTTGCTTTTATGAAGGCTCTGCAAGGAATGGGAATCTAATGAATGATGCTGGCACAGACGACCTGCCGGCGGAGGTAATCGAGGCCAAGAATCTGCCGATGTGGATGTGGACCTCAGTCCTCAAGTGAACACGGCGCTGCGTTCTGAAATCCTGTACTACACTACTGCGGGCATCAAGCAATCGGCTCACGCATTGGCGGATGAAGTCATCTCAATTCCGATTTCTGGGGAAAGCGACAGCGACAAATCTATCCGTTTCTGGTCCTACTGCCCAGTGTCGTTCCGTAACATTCGCCAAAACTTCGGAATCGAAGATTACGAATACACAGAGCTGTTTGGCGCAACTACCAAGGTGAGACCAAAGTGTGCCTTTTGCAATCGCAAAGATAAACATGTATACTCAAACTCTGGTCGACGTAGGAACGATTCAGCGAAGGTCGAAGTGGCGCCTTCATGTTCTTCACTGGCGATGAGCGCCTCATTGTGAAGACAATGTCGCCGGAAGAGTGCAACTTCTTGCGCAAGATTGCGAAGAACTACGAAGCGTACATGATCGCAAATCCGAACACGATGCTCACGCGTTTCTTCGGCTGTCACGCGGTCTCGCTGTATGGAAAAACCTACTACTTCGTGGTTATGGAGAATCTCTTTGCCGACACTCAGGTAAGATGCCCAACTGAGTACGACATAACGGAAGCTTTCCCGCTGACATTGATCTTGCGTGTAGGTTGTGCATCATCGCTACGACATCAAGGGATCGTGGGTTGACCGTAACGCTAAGGTTCCGAAGCCTGGTGATAAGGCTACCTGCCGCTACTGCAACGCATCGTACACGTTTGGAAGCACTCGCAACCAGGAATGCGGTGATAGTATGAACTTCCACGAACCTGATATCGTCCTCAAAGACAACGATCTGATGATGAAGGTGCGCAGACCCACTCCGCATGGTCTGAACTACCACGTATTCACGTTTCGTTGTCTACAATGTGCAGATTCGCATTGACCCAGTCAATGCTCGTCAGATCTACGACCAAATCCACAAGGACAGTGACTTCTTGTGCGAGCAGGGTATCATGGACTACAGTCTGCTGATGGGCGTCCAGAGCTCCGAGTACTTCGTCGATTCCTCCGATCTCACCATCGGCAAGAAAGAAACGCTGTTTACTCAAGCTGCTACCAGCGTCAGTGGGCCATCCCTGTATCACTTCGGCATCATCGACATTCTCCAGCAATGGTGAGTTTGACGAACGGGTCAATGATAATGCCTTGACGAGATCGACATCTCACATAACTTTTTTATGATCTTCAGGACATTCGAGAAAAAGATGGAGAGATTCTACAAGACGACCTTCAAGCGCAAGGACCCAGATGGTGTGTCGGCCATGCCGCCTAAGCCGTACAAGTTCCGCTTCCAGCAGAAGATGTCTCGCATCTTTGCGCTCTCCAACCGCTCGCGCACGGACGGAGCCACGTTCCATCGCAGCCACCCGGCCTTGATCGATGTGCTCGATCAGTCGGACTTCACCAACGGACCTAACGGACGTCCAGGCACGTTCACGGGCACGTTTGTTGGTGGTGGTGGCGATGATGGTGTCCTTCGCCGCACAGGTCTGCAGCCCAACGAGCGAGACTACCGATTTCCTTAATTTGGCCACAATTTTGACGAGGAATTGTTTATTTGCGAAATGGTGCATTCATTCTAACTGAGATCGCGGTCTACTATTGGTTGAATTGGCATCTGAGTTTCAGCCAATCAGGATTTCCCCCGTGGTGACCGAGGGTATCGAGACGAGAAAGGAGAGGAGGCAAGATGTCGAAGGTGCGGAGGATCTGGGCGTCACGATGCGGAAGCTGCGGACGCTCACTGGATGTTCTTTCGTGGATGACAGACGAACTCTCCAACGGTGAAGGCTGTGTTCATCCTGGACAGCGATGGTAACCGCGTCTGCGCGAAGTTCTATGACAAATCTTACCCAACGCTCAAGGACCAAACGGCACTCGAGAAAAAGCTTTACATGAAGACAAAGAACTCCAACCCTCGTCTTGAAGGTGACATATACGTGCTCGTGCTGTGATGCGAGTCTTCAGGGCTGATGGTCGTCTGTGCAGCCGAGGTGATTCTTATTGAGAACATTGTGAGCGTCTACCGATGCGGCTCCGACACGACGATGCACGTGGTCGGCTCGGCAAGCGAGGTGAGCGAAGACAACGATGTATCGTTGTCGAAGAAGATTCTCAAGTTTTGAATGATTGTGATACAGAATGAGATCATCTTGCTCAACGTGCTCGATGCAGCTTTCGAGGCCGTCAGCAGCTTGCTGAAGTACGTGGCATGAGTGCTGGCTCTGCCCTCAATCTGAGCATTGACATTTTGTTTGCAGAGGACGAATGGATCGACACGTCATGCTTGACAACATTGAGTTGGTGCTGTTGACGCTTGATGAAGTTGTGGACGGAGGGTGAGTCTGCTTCTCTGAATGCGACGACATGCTACTTGATACTGATGTTATTCTGTCTATGTTACCAGAGTGATCCTTGAGATTGACACGCCATCGATTGCCAACCGCGTCCTGATGCGCGTACGTCTCTTTATTTATTACCTTGCTCTGCTGCCAACTCTTTGGTGACACGGCTGACGTCCTCAATTCCATTGTTCGCACAGGGTATCGATAACGAGGTCCCGATCAGCGAGTTGACCATTTCCCAGGTTCGCAACTGCCGTGCGCATCCTGCCTCTCTTGCATGTACACAACGAACTCATATCATGTGTAACTTGCTTATTGCAGGCGTTCGCATCTGCGCGTGAGCAGTTTTCGCGATCGTTCCGCAGCTAGAACTGCCATTGTGTGTGATACCAAGACCTCGTAGCAATAGGCAGGGTTAATTGGTGAATTAATTGAACCAACTGTGAGGTCCATGGTCGTCCATAAAACCTCCGGTCCGTGAGGTTTTTCACTTTTGGGAGGTCTTTGGGAGGTGACAGTCCACTTCTGACGCACCAAGCACCAACGCGAGCCACCGACAGACAACATGCTTCGTCTCGCACTCCGCACCGCCGCCGCCGTGCCAACGCGCCGTTGCGCCTCGGCTTCCATTGCCAAGCGCGCCTTCGCTTCATATCCTCCTCATGAGGTCGTGGGCCTGCCTGGTAAGTGCATCGCTCGTATGAAAGCAAGACGAATCAATGTCTGACGCCGGAATTCTCTGCAGCGTTGTCGCCAACGATGGAGCAAGGCAACCTCGCCAAGTGGCGCATGAAGGAAGGTGACCGTATCACTGCCGGTGATATCATCTGCGAGATCGAGACGGACAAGGCTGTGAGTGATTTACCGTGCCATCCCGGCGATGTGTGGGCACTGGCTGACGGGGTTTGTGCTCAGGTTGTCGACTACGAAGCCCAGGACGACATGTTCCTAGCTCGTATCCTCGTCCCAGAAGGCACTGAAGGTATTGCCGTCGGTCAGCCAATCATGGTGACCTGTGATGAAGAAGAGTACTTGGCTGGCTTGAAGGACTTCAAGGTCGACGAGACCCAGCAGGTGGCTGAGGCTCAAAAGCGCGCTCCAGAAGAGATCCCTCCACCAAAGGAGGCCGTGCCTGTCGATCCCGCTTCGGGCGCGCCAGTAGTCCCAGGCGACTTCCTCGTCACCTCGCAGACGACGCAGAAGCTCGTCCCTGGCCCTGCCATCCCAGCGGCCCCAGTGGCAGTGGCTGCTCCAGCCCCAGTGGCTCCACAGCCTGCCGTTGCCAGCGTTGCTGCTAGCCTGGATGCTCCAAAGTGGGGCACGGGCTTGAAGCGAAGCCCACTCTCGGCCAGGTATGTCGCCTTCGGAATGCGCAGCACCACTGAGATTACACCCCACTGACGATGATTATGATATGTAGCTTGCTAAAGAAGCACCAAGCGTACATTGATTTGTATGGCATCACAGGCACCACTCCCCTTGCGTCTAAGTAAACTAGTTTGCGCGCCTACTGTCGACATAGCCTACCGAGGACATAGGGACCTAGTGGCTTGATGGCGCGTTGGCGGCTCAGTCACTGGCGACAACATTCATAGATCGCACCTTCTCCAGGTGATTAAGCACGCCAAATGCATCCACCGTCAAAAAGTCGAACAAGCCCGGGTGCTTGGCGTCCAGTGCCTGTTACCACAACCCACGTCATTACCTTGCCTTGTCGTTCGTGAAAGCGCGCACACACCACAAACCTGGTACTCTTTCAAGTCGACGAGGTTGTTCTTGTCCAAATCAGCTTCCTCGAACGTGCTGTCCACAATCCGCGAGATCTGTGCATCAGTGAGCTCGATCTCCAGCTCTGCTGCATTGGAATGCGATCGGTCAGCAACACTACTGCAGGCGACGTGGGAACGCCATCACATTTTCGTCTACCTTTGCATTCGGCGAGGCATGACTTGAGCAGCTCGGTCGTCATGCTCTTGGTGATGTAGCCCTTTCCTTCTGGATCCAGCAAGTGGAAGGACAGCATGAGCTTTTGCTCTCGCGACGCCTTTTGGCTCAAAACTGCGAGGCCCCTCATGAGATCATCGAACGAAACCTGCATCAGCTCGTGTGAGTTTGTGACCACATTAAGATCAACAATGAGACACAATAACTCACATATCCCTTGCCATGCATGTCAAAAATCGCGTAAAGACGATTAACATAGAGACTGGTTGGCGCAGCACCCAGGAAGCGAATAAACTCGTCCTTGGGGATCACGATCTGGTCGTTCTCCTGCAGCCCCAGCAGCGCCGACAAGTTTTTCCTCAGAGCATGGATTTCCTGCTGCGTGAAGACGGTGGTGACGTCCAGGTGGCTCAGCTTGCTCTCCAGCACTGGATGCAGTGGTGGAGGTGGCGGCACATCCTTGGCAGCCGGCGCGCCTCTCGCATCGTCGCCGTGCTTGCCCTTGGTGGCGTTGGAGCCGCGGCCCTGCTTCCCGTGCTTGTTGCCCATGATGGAAAGGTTTTTGCTTGTTGCAGCAAATTCCAGGGCTTGATGAACCAGCTACGTTGCAATGGCGCAACGTAAGCGCAAAGTTGTGTATCCGCAACATAAGATAGGAAACATAGATGTGGTGGGCTGGGCGACATAGTGATGCGCGGCGGACACGCCGCCTGCGAGCCTGATCACATTTCAACTTGCCAAGTCAAGCGACGACAACAGCAACAACACCAAGCAGCCAGCAACACACCATGGTGGTGCACAGCACGACGTACATGCCTGAAGACGGCGCCCCAAAGCCCTATGTGCCAGCGGAGATCAAGGAAGCCCTGGTCATGCTCGAGAAGGACACCGCGCAGGCCGTGCTCGATGGTTTCACGCATTTGAGCCATGCGACGTTCAACAACCGTACGTGACATGCATGCATGATCGATCGATCGATGCCGCACGTCCCAAGGCGCATGCTGCATT
This sequence comes from Lagenidium giganteum, assembly GCA_002286825.1. NCBI lineage: Eukaryota > Oomycota > Peronosporomycetes > Pythiales > Pythiaceae > Lagenidium > Lagenidium giganteum. Next base: position 24,548 of record NSDO01000369.1, read on the forward strand.
GCTTGTGGTTGCAGGCACTGACCATCGATCGTTGTGCATCGCAATATTTAGCTGTCGGCAAGGAAGCCGCCGGTGGTTTTGGCGCCATTGAAGCCATTGTCAAGGCCATGGATCGCTTCAACGACAACGGCGAGGTGCTCACGGGTGCTTGCCACGCATTGCGTAACATCGCGTTCCACTGTGGTGAGTGCACCAAACGTCGCGCTTGAGTCCTGGTTGTGCTTATCCTGCATCTGATGCGGTGCAGAACCCAACCTTGCCCTCGTGCGAGACCAAGGTGCACTGACGGCTGTCATCAAGGCTATGGAGAAGCACCCAAGCATCGAATCCTTGCAAATGGAAGGAATGTGGGCACTCGTGGTCTTCTGCTCGAACCACGACGACAACATCGCGATGGCCAAGCCACACCTTACGATTCTACGGAAGGCTGTGGAAACGTACCCGAACAACGAAGATATCAAGTTAAAGGGCACGTTTCTGCAGGCGTTGTTGCAGTAGAGAGAGCGGCATTATTTTGTTTGGTGTGCGTCAATGCCACCAGTGCCATACGGTATTTGCCGTCCCCATCAGTGAGCGTTGCATTTAATATAAGTACTCAATCCATCTCACGGTCTATTGCGCGCGCGGCACATGCGGTGCGTTATGGCAACGACCATGCTGCGTCAAGTTTGGCATAACCAACAGTAGGAAGGTGCGGTGACAACACTTGCTACGCCAGCGTGCCATAGCCAGTTGGATTCTTGAGGATCCCGTATTCCGGGTGTTTGTGGCGCTTGTGGATCATCTCGAGCTCAATAAGACTCAGTAGGTTTGAGCACAGCCCAAACACGCTGCCAACCGCAAAGGGCAGCATGCAGTCCGTGAACCCGAAGATGGCGTCGAACGGATCCACAAACTGAAGAGTCGACGTCACGAAGAAGCCGAACGTGCTGACTAAATGAGAGCCTGATTGACACACAGCAACGCACGGGTGAACTCTCGAGGGCAACACACACCAGCGCCAAGGCATTTCTCACCAGTAACCCAACTCTCCACCGTCCCGAGTCTCAATGTGAACCATTGGTGCATCTCTTCGACGTGCGCGAGATAGGCTCCGAAAAGGAGCAACATGGAGCCGACAAAGAAGGGGAGCCAATAGCCGACAATCAAGCTGAACTCGGAGCGCCCGACGTCCACCACGCCGAAGTTCTTGCGATCGCTTCCTTGGGCAAGCACGTACGTCCGAGAGACGACGTAGAGGAACGATCCAAGCATGCCCAACGTTTCCGCCCAAAAGTCTATCCGGGTCGGGAAGAACCCGACATACCTCCGAGTCAGAATCGGTTCCGTGCCGTGGAAATACTCATCCAGCCACACCTATGTGGCACGTCACAGTTAGCACAACCACTCTACATTGTATAAACTTCGTGATCACATACCTCCAGGTTATGGCAGCTATTGATCACTTCGAAGTAGCCCAACACGTGCCAGATAAAATAGCAGATCGCGCCTAACAACAGAGGGTCATCCACGCTCAAGTGCTTGTCTTGCCCCGCGGCATCCTGCGCCAGCATTTCGCCCGTGCAACCAGCAATGAACAGTACGTGCGCCAACACAGCGAACACACTGCTCCAAAAGCTCATGGAATAGCGCTTCCATGGTCGCCCATACCACGCCAGGTGCAGCGTGGTCATCATCTTGCGATGCGCACGCGAGGACCAGACAATGCGTTTCTGATCCACCGTGTGGAAGTCGACGAGCGTTGGCGAGAACGCGTCGACGCCATAGTAAACCGAGTTGACGCTTTCCACGGCCGGCACAATGAGTTCTTCCGAAGCGACGCGCGGGCGTTGGCCCTGCGCTGGCTGCTGGTTGTGGCGCTGCAGCAACGGCAGGTTGGTCATGGCGTTGCCGCTGCGTTCAAGGCTGTGCGCTCAGGCAGACTGGGGCGGTCTCCGCTTCGCCGCCACCGCACGCGGTCACGGGCGGCCACTGCGCTGCTTGCTGGGAGCTTCGTGTGACCCTGAAAGGAAACTGTGGAAGAAACCCGTTGGTGCACTCGGATCGCCAAACCCTGTCAGATCTGTTAACGGCTTTAACGGGGTATGTTGAAGAGGAGCGTCAGGGCATCAGCTCATGCGCCAACGGCTGGCACTTCAGCAGCTGCGTGAACCGCACAAAGCCATGAGCAGCGTGGGCGCTTGGACCGATGGTGACTGTGGAGAGCGCACAAGCTCGGTGGTGTTTGGCTTTGGACAGGTTAGTGCGCGCTACACATCCTGGATCCGGCGCGAGCTGGACGTTGCTGGACAGCACTCAGCTCACCTGCTCTGTCATCTGCGTGCCATGTGCCCAGAATGCATATGGTGAACTGTGGTTGAATGATCGCACAGATCGGCCAAATCCAACTCAGATTCCCTTCTTTGATGCCCTCGATGTGGTCGACGTCACGTGCGGCAACGAATACTCGGCGTTTTTGTGCGGTGAGTCGGGATTGCACGCGCGCGGGACCGGAAGCATTGGTGCCGAGGAGCTCATTTGGTGGTGGTGTCGTCGATTTGTAGCCGATGGAAGAGTTTATACGTGCGGCTACAACGACAGGTGTGCGATGAGCAGAGAGCACTGATCTCACCGAATATGCATGGCCGTCTCACTCATCATTTTCGCTGTGATGCTGCGCTCCCAGCGGACAATGTGGTGTCGGGTCGATGGATCCGTGCCCTCAACTGGTGCTGGTGCCGGCACTCACTGACAAACGCATTGTGAGACTAGTCGCTGGCAATGGCTCCGAACATGTCGTCGCGATTAGCGGTATGCTGGCTGCTATGTTCCTCTTCTGGTGGTTTGTGAGATGCTGAGGGCGCTCGTCTGCCGCAGCGAATGGCTCCATTTTCACGTTCGGGTTCAATAGACGTGGCCAACTTGGACATGGCTCTATGCACACCGCCGTGGAGCCAGTGGAAGTGAAAAGTTTAAGCGGCAAGGTCATTGTTGACGCTGCGTGCAGTTATTTCCACACTGTCGTCGTCACTGCTGAAGGCGAAGTCTATGCATGTGGCCGAAATGACTTCGGTCAACTCGGAACGACTGACTACGCTGACAGACTGGAGCCGATTCCTGTGAACTATTTCGCGTCTCATCGGGTGCTTTCCATCGCGTGTGGTCAGTATCACACGATTGCTGCATTGGGTAGGTTGATGGCGATTGAGTGTGCTAGATTGCCATGCTGACAGCGTGTGATTAAAAGTCGAAGGCGGTGTCGTTGCATTCGGCAAGAACGACCACGGACAGCTCGGCACTGAAAATGCTGGTGTTACGTCCACACCGGTGTTAATTGACCGTCCGTTGGACAGTATGATGGTATCGCGCGTCGCGTGCGGCTATTATCACTCGATCGCGCTCACAGTCGAAGGTCGCTTGTACGCGTTCGGGCGAAATGATCACGGCCAACTTGGTCTCGGCCACAACCAACATGTCCGAAAGCCAGCAGTAAGTCACCACATCGCCATCATTTGACCACTGAACACTATCTGACTCTCCTTCGTCCAGCTGATTGAGGCGCTGTGCAAAGTCCGAGTGGCCGACGTCGCGTGTGGTTGCTATCATACGTTGGCCCTGTCAGAAGAAGGACGCGTGTATCCCTTTGGACGCAACAATCACGGTCAGCTTGGCCTTAATTCACAAGTGGACTGCTGTAGTCCCCAGGTCGTCACCGAACTTCGGGGGAAAGTGGTGACGAAGGTACATCAAATCCTGACACGCGCTTGTTGTCGTCAGTCGATGCTGATCACCAACGTTAATAGTTGGCGGCAGGATTCTATCACTCAATTAGCGTGCTTGGGCATCAATTACATCCTGCGCAGCAGAGAAGGTCGCTGGCAGTGGACATGAAGAAACTCGTGAACAATCCGAACAGAAGCGATGTCATGTTTGTTGTCGAACAGCGTCGGCTGCACGCCCATTCATGCATCCTCACGGCAAGATGCGATATCTTGGACAAAATGCTGGATGGGCGCATGCGAGAAAGCTCGTTGAGCGAAATTGAGATTCCGGATCATTCGGTAAGTGCACTATCTGTCACTGCAAGAAATTGATTCGTATGACTGAATGCCTGCGCAGTATGAAGTATTTGCAGCGTTCTTGGAGTATCTGTATACCGATGACGTCGAGTCTGTGCGTAATGGGCAAGCTAGTACAGGTAAGAAACTGGCATTGAGACAGTGCCGGGGTTTCATCGCGGACTGACTTTGTGCTTTGTCGACAGAGTTCCTTCTTGAGTTGTTATCGCTGTCTGATCAATACCTTGACGCGAACTTAAAACGGTGTGTACACATTGGATAATGTCAGCCGATCGTCGCCAGGGGCTGAGTTGGATTCGCAGGTTGTGCGAGAACGCTATCACAAAGTCAATGACCGTCTCGAATAGCCCAGTCATCCTTCATGTATGTTGTACGCGATGTCCAATCACACTGTATTCTCACGCATGTTCTCTCTGTGGCAGACCGCTCATGTTCACGACTGTCACCGCCTGAAACAAAGCTGCTTGAACTATATCATCGACCACTTCGGCGACGTCATTGCCACCGAGGTGCGTCATTATGCTGACTGTGACATTAATTTTTTTTCTCGTTGAAGTCTCAACGCACGCGAGCAATTCGCCAGAACTTTGTGTCACTGCCGCAGCCGCTTCTGCAGGAGGTTCTTCGACTCGCAGCTCGGTTTGGTGTGTCCGTAAAGAATCAACACTGAGTCAGCGTCACTGACAGCATCGTATAACATTACGTACTGATTTACCACTAAGCTCACGATGGCAACGACTAGACAATCGTACCCTAACTCATCTCCGAGATCATGCTCGTTGGGTTTTCCAAAAATCCCTTCCACTTGTTCGAGAAGCGCGCCATGGTTGCGCCGTCGATAACTCTATGATCGCCACTCCACGACACGTTCATCACGCGCACAGGAACAACCTGCCCATCGTCATCGAATCGAGGAAGAGTCTGGATGCGTCCAACAGCGCCAATGGCCACTTGAGGCGACATGATAACTGGTCCCATGTAGGTACCGCCAATGCTGCCAATGTTTGAGATTCTACGATAGCGGGAATGTCAGCAAATATCCATCACATGCAAATACAACAGCAAGTACTCACGAGAATGTGCCGCCGGTGAGGTCGGCAGGTCCAAGCTTGCCAGCGGACGCCAGTTCTTGCAGACGGTTCAAGTCTTCCGCAATCTCAAAGATGCTCTTCGACTCCACGTTCTTGACGTTTGGAACAATTAGGCCAGTTGGTGTGTCCATGGCGACAGAGATGTTATGCGCCGCAATGTGCGTAACCTGAGTCTGGCACTCGCTAACGGTGGCGTTCAACTCTGGGTGATACTTCAAAGCCAACGATGCTGCCTGCAAGTTGCGTATCTCAGTGTTATGTTCAAAGGAATCAACGAAAAAGTTGACGCACCTTGATGATGAATGGCATGTACGAAAGCTTGACACCACGTTGCTCCGCCACTGACTTCAGATCGTTGCGCAACGCGTGAAGTCGGTCCATGATGATCTGACACCAGTATTACGATAAACAACCGAACGCTCAACCATGAAAAATGACGAGGTGACGAGTGCTGCGTACCTCGTCGGCATATCCAAAGTGAGGGATTTGCAGGGCAGCGTTCATTGACTTGACCATCATCTTCTGGATCGCTATATGAGCATACTCAAGAGTTACAGTAATGGGCTCGACTTCACCGACATGACATGGCCAGCGACTTACGTGTGAGGGAAACGACAGTGTCTTCCTGCAAGTACGAGGCACGCACACTGCCTGGCGCAGGCGCTGCCACAGGTGCGGTGTTGACCGCAACCTTTGGTGGTGGGTTCGCCGCGAGAGCACTGATGTGTGCCAGAATGTCGTCCTTGAGAATGCGTCCTTGTGGGCCACTGCCCGCCACATCTTCCAGGTCGATGTTGTGTTCCCGAGCCAAACGGCGCACCGAAGGAGTGGTCAGCAGCTACAGCAAAAACAATGGTTAATCAGTGACGCACTTTGTCAGTGCAACAGCGCGCACGAAGACTGATGCACCTTCTCGCCTAGTTCGCGCTCTGGCTTAGGTGGCGATGCCACTGGCACTGGCACCTCCACAACCGGTGCCGCGACCTTGGGTACAGCCTTTGGCGCAGGCGTCGGCGCAGCAGCAGCAGCAGCTGGCTTGGGTGCAGGCTTGCGCTTGCCCGGGCCCTTAGCTGGTGCCTCTTGAACCGAAGCAGCAACTGCTTCGTCCACCTCAATGTCTATCAGCGTGGTGCCGACCTTGGCCATTTCGCCGACTTTGTAGTGAATCTTCTTCACCACACCATCATATCGACTGGTGATTTCGACCGTGGCCTGCACAATGACTAAAAATCAGCACTTCCCGGTTTCGAAATCTACCTCCACGCCATCAGCTGCTGTGCTCACCTTGTCACTCTGCACTTCACACACGTTCTGGAACTGCTTGATCGGATCGCCGTCTTTGACAAACCACTGCAGCACCTCCACTTCGGCAATGCCTTCGCCAATGTCGGCCAGTTTGAACGGGATCTCAGGGAACGCCTGCACGCTACCGCGGTGGAACGATCGCGAGCAGCGCGCGACCGCCGCGAGACGCGTCTTGTGCTGCTGCAGGAGACGGCGAGCCAACATCGTGATTTCACGGGGGGGGGACGAAGATGACGACAGCGACAGCGATGGACGACGCTGCGGCGGTGGCGGTGGCTGCGGTGGTGGTGGCAACGGTGAGGTGGCGATTGCCAAGTGGAATGAATCGGCTGCCAACTGCAAGGTGAAGTCCGAAACAGGGAGAGGGGTGGGGGTGCCGTGTTAAGTACGATTTGCACTGCGCATCTTCAACTTGGCTGCCGTCAGCGCTTCCAGGCGCTCGACGCGCGGCAGCAACTGCGTGTATGTGCGCACGTTGGCGGGCGCGGGGGACGCCACCAGCTCCGTGGAGACGCGAGGGGTGAAGGGCACCCAGGAGGCGGAGTGAGTGCACTGCCAACCGTGCCAAGCACGCAGACCAGCGCCGCGGGCAGCCGTGTTGGCACCGCCCTGCAAGCGGTGCACGGGCGCGTTGAACACGTCGGCCAGCGTGCGGCACAGCGAATGGTTCACGCTGGCACCGCCGACGACGATGACACGCTTCGGGTGCTCTAATCCGATCTTGGCGGCGTGAACGCGCATGGCGAGGAATTGCGACTCGACCAGCGCCCGGATCTCGACCGCAGCAGGAGTATCACGAAGGTTGATTTCAGCATCGGCAGCGTCGTATCCAACGATGCCCGAGTTTTCCACTTGTGGCGTGATCTCGGGCTCCATGTAGAAGAACCCCAACGTGCCGTTGTTACCTGGTGGCACGTTGTCAAATAGATCATCGAAGCGACTCCATGAGCCTTCAGCTCTTTGAGCGCAGATCGCCTGATGCCGAAAACGTTTGCGTCAGCGCTTTCAAGGCATGTGCGGTTAACCACCCAACTGCGAGTAATCACACCTCACGGGTAAGCGCACCATTCTTGAAGCAAAGCATTGCCTGCATTCACACAGTCAAACGGTCAGAATGGGATCGGGGCGGCTCAGATGGCACTCGACTCACCATCAACGTGTCCGGATCGACAGGATTCCGGAACACGTGTCCTTCTTGTGGAGAAAAAGACGAAAAGTTCGCAGGAATGACAGCCATAAGTGTACTTGACGTTCCGAGGGATATGCCAACATCGCCGGTGACGGATAATCCCATGCCAGCGAGTGAGCATGGATTATCACCAGAAAACGTGATGATTTGACAATCTGGACGCAGTTTGTATCTCTTCGTGAAGTATGGATGGATTGTCCCCGCTGAGTTGAATGCACGCGCAACTTCAGCTCCAAGCAGGTCTCGGAGCATTGCTACTGCGTTTAGATCCTGGCCGTGCTTGCCAACGAGGTCGAGAATTTTGCCGTCCCATGAGCGGTTCTCCAGATCCAGCAAGTTCATTCCAGAACCATCACTATCATCAATTGCCGCAAAAGCCCCGACAAGTAGAGACGTCAACATCGACGACACGAGCGAGATTCGACCGACTTTGCGGAGAAAGTCGGTTTCCTCCTCCATTCGCTTGATAATTTGTGGACCAGTGAACCGATGGTGCGCCGTCGAGCCAGTAATTCTCGCCAATTCATCCTTCCCGATGACTCGTTCCAGCACCGCACACTGAGCTGACGTCGACGTGTCCATCCAACTAGGGCCATGCGAGTAGTGGAATGGATTGAGTTGCTTCAAAGTTTCGGTGAGAGACGTCGCCGGATCCAATGCATCGAGCGTTGCGCGCAGATCAAAGCCCTTCTTCCAATACACGGACGAATGTTGCTGTGCGCTCCCACTGATCGCGACCACATGTTGCAAGTCAATACCGCTGCATTTATCCAGATCATCCAACAGAACTTCAAGGGCTTCAGCAATCATCAAGGAAGGCACCAGAACCACACCGGGCTGGTGCGGAGATCGCACAACACCGTGCTTCGTTCCGTAGTGTGGCAAGCGCTCGTCAAACGCGAAGGTGGTCTCGTGCAGCACTTCACCGGCTTGGTTCATCACCACAGCGCTCATACTCTGCGTGGAGCAGTCGAGTCCGAGGAAGAGCGGTGCGGGGGCGGCCGCATCGCCGCTGTCGCCTCCCTGCCCTGCCTCGTGCTGAGCGGCATCCATTTCCAGTCGAGGCGCTGCACATCGTCCCCATCTGGACTCAGATCTGATGCCACCTGTGACGGCGTCAGTTGAAGCCCTAACCTTGCTCTAGAATCTTCAAGCACGACACTCAAAACCTCGCGAGGTTTTTCAGGGTGCAGCTTGAAGCAGGCGACATGGTGCTCCATTCCAGGCCCTCCACTGCAAGACGATGAAGGTGCTGAGCATGGCGATCGAACGCGTTGCTGTCCAGCGCGCCACGAGGGCGGCAGCGGCGGCCATGAAGACGACGGCGATGCCGCGCCACCGCTTGCCCGCGCTCGCCACCCGAGCCTTCTCTGCAGCGGCGCTGGAGAAGACCCACGAGCGCATGAACCTGTTCACCGCGCTCAACGACGCCATGAGTGTGGCGCTGGAAACCGACCCAACAGCGGTCGTGTTCGGCGAAGACGTGGCGTTCGGTGGTGTCTTCCGTTGCTCGGTCGGGCTGAAGGAGAAATTTGGAGAAGACCGCGTGTTCAACACGCCGCTCTGTGAACAGGTAAAGCTAGGACACGGGCGGGTTGCCGTAAGCGCGAGAGATTGACGCTCATGATGTTGCTGTGCTGCAGGGCATTGCTGGGTTCGCTGTTGGCTATGCAGCCACGGGACGCACCGCGATTGCTGAAATCCAGTTCGCTGATTATATCTTCCCCGCCTTCGATCAGGTCGGATCATGTGTCTGCTGCAAAAACTGGTGAGGAAGGTTGACTGCTCACTTGTCTGTTTGTCCGTAGATTGTGAACGAGGCAGCCAAGTACCGATACCGCTCTGGCGGTGAATTCAACTGTGGCAAGCTGACGTTCCGCGCTCCTTATGGCGCTGTCGGTCACGGCGGTCACTACCACTCGCAGTCGCCGGAAGCGTACTTCAGTCACACTCCAGGCTTGAAGGTGGGAAAGTGGCATCTGATAGGTAATCAGTGATCTGTGATCTCATCCTAGCGTCGCATACGCTCAGGTCGTCATGCCACGCGACCCAGTGAAGGCCAAGGGGCTCTTGCTTGCTTCAATTCGTGACCCCAACCCGGTAAGTGCATAGCATTACTCGTGGCATGAGAATTACCATTCATCAGTGGTACCTCTTGATATAGGTCGTGTTCTTGGAACCAAAAGCACTGTACCGAGCCTCTGTCGCTGACGTCCCAGTTGGTGAATACGTCGAGGAACTTGGCAAGGCGGACATTGTCCGTCGTGGCAGCGACGTTACCGTTCTTGGTTGGGGCGCTCAAATGCGTGTGCTTGAAGAGGTGAGTTGTCAGATCTTTTAGCAGCTCAATTTGGGGGCTCACTGACGTAGCACTCGTTGCGGGTTTGTAGGCATGCGACTACGCCGAGGAGGAAGGAATCAGCTGCGAGTTGATTGACTTGCAGACAATTTTGCCGTGGGACGTTGACACGATTGAACAGTCCGTCCGCAAGACTGGCCGACTCGTCGTGAGCCACGAAGCCCCGGTAAGTGAACATGTGTGAGACCTAGCAGAGACGGCACCTTCTCATCGGTGGTTGCATTGCTGTGGCACAGAAAACGGGTGGCTTCGCTGCCGAAATCGCTTCCACCATTCAAGATCGATGCTTCCTAAGCTTGGAAGCCCCAATCCAGCGCGTGTGCGGATATGACACGCCATTCCCGCTTGTGTTCGAGAAGGTAACAAACTACGCGCTGCTGCGGGCCGAGTTCAGATGTTTTTCGTTTTGCTCACTACTACTGCAATGTATTAATATCTGCAGCAATATATCCCTGACGCGTTGAAGAACTTTGAAGCAATCAAGAAGGTCGTGGACTTCTAGTTGCGCTGCGACAAGTATTGATTAGCACTATAGAACCTTCTCGTCGTCTTGTACCGTCATGGCGATGCTGTTTGATGTGGAGCCGTCGAACTGCGATGGCAGCTTCTTCTTGCCGTCCGCGTTCCAGACTGTCTAGCTGCCATTGGCGGATGGTTTCAATATACTCTCGAAGTATTGGCAGAACATTTGTGTTTCGCTGAACTCTTCCAGGAACTCTTCTGAGCTGCTTTTGCGCGCTTGCTTGAGCATTTCTTCTTGCAGACGATCGTAGAAGCTCTTCCCTGGTGTTGGTGACAGATCCACGTTCGCGAGGTCGCCGCACATCGAGCGCAGCAACTTTTCGGTTTCCCCAAGCAATGAGCTAATGCTCGAGTCTTCTTCATCTGTTTATCGTCAGGCAGGCATTAGTATCAACACCACAGATGGACACTGGAGAATACACGATCGTACCAGTGATTTCATGCCATGGCTTGCTCATTTGACGCAACGAACGAATCTTGCCCTGGTTTCGTGAAAAGAGGCGACACAAGTCGATGCCATTGGGAACAAAGGTCTGGTTGATGTGATGCATGGTTGGTGGAACCGATAGCTGGTTCTGATCTGCGTCGAAGAAGCACACCTCGGGCCATTCATCACTTGAGTCGAGTTGATGACAACCAGCTAAGAACGGCACGGGCGAATGCAAAAAGTCGAGCAAATTGGACGGTAGCAGTGGGATATACGTGGACTAGCACATCAGAGGTTAGGCAAGGGGGTGGACCACATGACAAATCACAACAACTACGAACCTGCCATTGAAAAGGCGACAACAGGATCAAGAACGCAGTACACAGTGACGTAGCGAGCGCAGGACTGTCGGCCATGATGACGACTTGTTTCTCCAACAGCAAGAAAGTCATGATCGTGGTGATGCTTTCCGGCGTCAAGGTGCGCAATGCGACGCCAACTGACCACCGCTCGGATGGTAGTTTCGGAAATTGATAGTCCAGCTGGAAGTGTGGAAGACGTACGCTGGACCAACTACCGGGCTCATTGATTCGTAGCGTGCGCACCCGCGCCAAGATCTATCAACGAAAGACCGGTTAGCACTCAGTTATCCTTGTGGGAACGATGCCATCACGTACGTCAACCGTGTTGCGCCACACAATGAGCTGCGCATCATTCTCCATCAAACTATTTTTGTTGGGGCATGAACGCACAAATCGTAACTTTTTTGGGAAGTCTGGTCGCTTTAGCAGCGTCATTGCTTCGCTCTGCGAGAGCGACGCTACAATAACAGAACAAACTCAGTCGAGAAACAGAAACGGCACAGCTACCAGCGACTCTTACCTGTTGCGATCCCTTCGATTGCTTCCAGAACGTCCCCGACCTCGAGATTCAGTTCTTTCGCACCAGGAGCACTCAGTTTCTTCACCACTGGTTTCTCAATCACACAACCGTCGACGGCATTCACAACAAGACTGATATCGTCCGAGCTGAAGCTCTTGCGCATGCCCTGCGGACTCGCGAGTGGTGAAGCTTCGCCTGGAGTATGAATGCCAGCGTGCTTGGTAAGGACCGGGGTGTCTTCACTCAGAGTCGCACGTGCGGCAACGACGCGGACGCCCGAGCAGATCGAACTGAGGCCTGATCGACAACGCTCGCTGTTCCACGCAGTTGCTCGCAAGTTTTCTTGTCGACAGACGCCAAACTCCACCCCAGAGAGCGACGCAGCTGACCGAACAGCGACCTGAAGCACAGCCACATGAGTTGCCCGTACTTCCCCAAAACTAGATACATCGCATCTGACCTCGAAGTCTCGCAAGTGTTTGGCAGACCCTTGTTGAGCATGCTGCTCGGCGAGTGTCCGAAGCTCGTTTTCGATAACTATACGCAGCACCTGAGGGAGGGGGGCATTCCCATGAGACTACCAGTGACTTGACTCAACAATCAACGAGACGTACCGAGAAATGGAAGCGGTAGAATGGGAATTTGCTCGTGAAGCAGAAACACACGGGAGCCAACACTTTGTTGCCGCTGGTGTCGTGGCCTTCAGACTGGTATTTGCGACGATACGAGAAGCTTTCCTCGCGAGCCGCGAACCGCATGCTTGGGAAGCTGGCGCGCTTCGTAAAATCATTGCGAGGGCTTGATGGGGTTGAGTGATTGCCAAACTGGTCGTGCGTATCGATTTCCATAATCACGGCAACACAGAAACCGTACAACACTTCTCCGTTGGCTCCTGTCAGTCGAAATGTGTAGCCGCTGGAACGGAACGGCTGCGAAACCCTTCTCAGCACTTGCAAGGCAATATCATCAGAAAACGCATACCTCTAGTGCTTCCTTTTGCACAGACTCAGCATCAGTCGACCACTTTGAGATCACAGTGCCCACGAGCTGATCGGCCTCGCTCGACGAGCACTGGAAGACGGGAACTCCCATTGGGAAGCAGAAATCCGCCACAGTTGGAGCTTGTGCTCCGTGCGGTCTCTACAGTCCATACACCAGCTTAAGTTATTCGTAAATTGGTAAAGATGAATGACAGAACCCGGACACTTACAGGCGGATATTCACGCAGCACTCTAGGTTTCCAGTGACCAACAAGCCCTGCAGGAGCCACCGAGGCATTCTCGCGTTCCTTGGGACCAAAGGACACACCGACAGTAAAGAATTGCTCGTAGATGTGTTCTTTCTTCAAATGCATCGAGAACATGACCGATTTGGCCACACTGTGCAGGCGGGTCGGGTGCGTGCCTGTTTGCCACAGGTCTCGAGACGACGACTTGGCGTAGAGCATGCGGTAGATCATCATCGGGTGCGAGTGGTTGTTCTCAGCGCGAACACGCTCTGAGTAGCGTCCAGCGCCCGAGGCATCGCCAATGGTCGACGATCGGCTCGGGCGAACAGCCACAGCGTACGGCTCAGCCACGTTGCCCGTGCGTCTCGTGGCGTCAACGGCGTCATCAGGACGACGCGGAGCACACAGCGTCTCTCTGGCACCGTAGTCATCCGTAGAGCTCACACTGCCGCGGGACAGTTGATGAAGCTCATCTTTTTCTTCCTCCGAGTCTCGATCTGAGGCAGACTCAGCACCTTCGTCATCGTCGTCGTCGAAGTCGAAGGACGACAACGTAGGGCTCAGCAGGGTGCCAATAGGGCCAGACTCGCTATGAGAAGCCCAACAGCATTGCATCAAAGTGAGAATCTAGCAGCAACCTCATGACCCGACATGAGCGGCCAAGTGCATGCGCTAACCTCACGGACGACTGGGACTCGTGGTCGTGCGAATGCTCCGGCAGCACCATGAGTTCGAGCATGCTGCGCGAGATGCTTCGCCGCCGCGTCTTCTCTTCCATGTACTTCTCTTTCCATTTCTTCGCTTCGTAGCTGGCCAATGCCAGCGCATCCTTCACGACACGGCATCAAAGCACCCACCCCACATGTTGCATCCTTCAGTCAACATTATGCTGTTGTTGTCGAGTTGGCTATCTTAGATCGTGCATCGACACGAACCTCGAGCTGCGTGCAGCGCGCGCGCCAGTCAATATCCGTCATGGCATCATCATTCGCGGGTTGCGCGAGCTGGTCGCTCGACTCGTTCGTGGCCTCAACGTGCGCTTCCATGGCACGCGTCGACGTGATCTGCTCACTCACACTTCGACATCCGCCCGAGTCGGTTGAGTGCGTTAGCCTGATATTAAATTTGAAGTGGTCGATCTATCCGCTCAAGTACGATTCGGGATGGACAGTACCACTGCATCGCTCCGCTCAAGTACGACAACTTTATCCCGGCAGTGACTGACTGCCTGACTTGTGTTGGTGCACAATGGCGCGAAAAGCCCGATCCACGAAAAAGACGGCGTCGACCGCCGTCGCGGCCGAGCCATTGAGCGATGGCTACCGCCTGGTGACCGTCATGGACCAGTGGGCGGAGCTGCTACCGCCACGCGTGCCGCTGCGCTTCTCCTTCTTCCGGTGCGTGCCTCACTCACTTGCTCTCTGCCTTGGATCCGCTCGCTCGCTCACATGCACGTCGTGCAGCTACCTCGGCTTCTGCGTCAAACACACGGTGAACGGCAAGTCCACGATCGTCAAAGGCCGCCAGATCGGCGGCCTGCGCGTCGTGATGCAGAACGAAGGCCGCGAGATCTTCAACGATAAGGTCAGCAACTGTTTCAAGAACGGCGTCTACTACGTGCAGGACGTGCACTTGGACCAGGCCGGCCACCACAAGATTACGGTGCAAGTGGAAGGCCCATTGGCGTCATCGGTGGAGCCGCTTGTGCTCGAGACGCAGGTGTACGAGTTCATGCAACTGGAAGAGTGCGATGACCTCCACACGGGCCCGTACGCGTCAATGCGCGAGTTTGTTCAGAGCTGCCGGAAGCGCGGTGTCGAAGACAAGCTGCGCGACGATGCATTTGTCGAATCGTTTGTGCGTAGCAAGTCCCATAAGTTGCGTGTGATCGACGCCAAGGTTTGTGCTGCTGCGACAAAGAGTTGGATGCAAACAGTGTGCTCACAGCGATTGTGATTTCCTGTACCTCGACGTGCAGTGGTGGCTCAACGCGTACGTCAAGCACGCGATGGATCGTGAAGTACGACAGAAAGAACTGCAGAAGAAGGCAGTGGTACGTGTGTGTGTCACTGCTGGTGTTATCAACGTGCATTCGATTGACGCCGCTGCTCATCTCAGAAACACATTGGACGAAAGAACCATAAGCGCAAGAACGACCATCCAAGTAAGCTGCCGAGTCATGCCCATCAACGTAGCAAATGCACTCACGCTGTGTGAATCTTTGTACACTGCAGGTCGTACGGGCGATCAGCGGGAACATGACAACTTGTTTGAGCGCAGGCGGCGGGAATGGAAGAAGATGCGCAGCGGCGAGCTCCGCATGTTCACAAACGAGCCGTTGCACGGTATGGCTGGCGAGCTGTGTGGATGTGGTTGCTGTGTTGGTGCTAACGCATGGGTGTGAACTGGCAGCTGGCGCTACAATCACGACCTTCAGCAGACGAGAAATGTACAGACAGCTCAGCTTGTATGCTCAGGTCTAGCCGCTGGCCCTGTAATTGTTGTACATACACATTCTATTCCACACTGCACTAGTTGTCCGAGAACATTGTCGACATGATCGTAAAATCGAGCAGCGGTGCTGCTGGAATGACGTCGGGATGCTGGAACGCGCTCTCGTAGTATTCCGACAACACCACAATGTACTGCGAAATGCCCTTTTCGACGTAGACTTCCAGTTCCACGGGGAAATTCAACACGTCGGTTGTGGGGCTCAGCTGATCAGCCATCATCTTGAACAGCGCATCAAGTTTACTCACAAGCGATAAATCCACCGACAGCTCTTCGTCTTCCATACTTTCTCGGAACACCGCGTCACCACCAGCTGATCGATCGCGCTTCATTCGCGCGGTGAAATCCCACGTCACCAGGCGCTTCAGACCACCCGCACCAATTGTTTCCTTTCGCTCTGCATCAAGGTGTGAAGGAGAGTAGATCCGCAGCATCGACTGCGCGATCTCGCTGAGGTTGGACCAATACCCAAATGACGGCGCGGACGGTGACATATTTCCAGATGTACTCTCAAAGTATGGACTTCGAGACAAGAGAATTCGATCTGAAGCACATGGCAGGTCCAACCGGTTCGCGGTTGTTAGCTGGAAGACGAGGATATAGCAGTAGATTTTTCGGATCTGAAACAACGCACGAAGATCAGTTACCGGCTGCGACAAAGTGCCACAGGTTTCACCTACCTCATCATTCCAGTGCAGAAAGAATCGGAAAAAGTTGTCTCGAAGAAGCACATCGTTTACGAGACGTTTGCGCTGTGCGGCTGGGAAGAGATCTGCAGGACAAAACTAGCTGCGTCAGCGAAACCGCGTAGACCCTAGGAATGAAGTCGATGAATCGCACCGATGGTACTGTAAAGGAAAGTGAGCACTTTCAGCAGAATCTGGATGTGGGATGACTCGAGTGCCTTCTTCATGGCGCAAAAGAACGTGTCGGGGACAAACTTGTCTGGTAGTTTGCCTCGAGAAGCTCGCTTGTTGGCATTCTTCGGAGACTTTTTGAAACCATTGAGCAGGGCTGTTATCAGCCGAGTACCTGCTGCGACGTCGATCATCCGCTGCAAGATGCCGAACGAGTAGTTGACATTACTAGGATCGAGGATGTTGGTGCCTTCCAGTACAACTTGGATGAATGGCGTGACCAGGACTGGATTCCTCAAGATCTCTGCCAAAGCGTCGAAGACACAATCTTGCTCGGTCGGGGTCCAATACGCTTGCCACATCTCTTCGCCACTTATAGGCGCAGTAACACCCGGCTTGCGTCCTGGCGACATGCTATCATTCTTGCGGCCTCTTCGCTGGCACATACGCTTGCACACGGCGAGAACGCTTCGAATGAGGCAAAAGTACCCAGGTACGCAGTGCCACACAACATCGTGAAGGCTGCTGCACCAACACCGCACGTCGCTGAGCAAGCACGCGACGAACTTGACAATGAGGAGATTTTCGCGATCCGTGTGTCGGATACGTTCGAGGAACGGACCCATCATGTTTTTGATCTCGTTTTCATCAAGTTGCTGGTCCAGTGGCTTGTCCGATGAGGACACAAAGAGCGGCACAGACTCGATGAATCGATGCTCGCGCCCGCTGCAATCTTTCAAACCCTATATCACCCGAACGCTAAATCAACAAACTATTGATCACTCAACCACCCACGATGCCTGCACTTACTGTTTGAAAAGCCGCTTCAAGCGCACATTCGAGGGACGGACGCTTTCGAGGAAGCGGGCCCACTGCAGCAGATCGAAGCTCTTTGTATTCGTCAAAGGCGGCCTTGAAAGCGGATGAATTGCTGCTGCTCTTTTCATTGTGTAGATCGTGCCAATTACGTGGGCAATCGCGTGGACTGCTACATGCCTGCGCCTTGGCCAACGTGTGTATTGTGGAACTCGGTCGCTTGCGAGCAAGCTCATCTGTGGACGCCATGACTGCATCCAGCACAGCTGATGACACGTACGGCACGCGAATATAGAGGATGGCGTAGATGTGTGCGGCAAACTGCTGGTGCTCCTCCGACACGAACCTGCTCTTCTCCAGCTTCTGCGTGCAGAAAGTGAGGCTGCGCATGAGCAACTGTTGGTAGCGCTTGGCGATCGCGTCTCCGACGTGGATCCGCTCACTGCCGAACGTGAAGCCATCGATGAACTCGACACGCCGCGCAATGCACACAGCAACATGCAAGTACAGCGAGCGACAGCGATTGCGCACGGGCACGAGGTCGCTCATGTCCATGATGTAATCCCTGAAGCCATCGGGCAGCCTTAGCGTCAGGCTCACAAACCACACCACCACAACACAAACGAGCGCACGCACCAGAGATCAAGCAGAGCGGTCTGGCCCATGTGCAGCGGCAGGATCTTGTTGAAATACGAGTAGTACCCCATGGTGCGGTCGAGTGAGAAGCCGCCGCGCCGAGGCTCGGCCTTGGCGGGCTCGTTGCCCCAGTCGGCGTAGAGGAAGAACGGCTCTTCGAGCTGCTGGCGCACCTCGCGCAGCGCCAGCATCTTCTTCTCGAGGTTCCAGCCATTGATCTCGGTGGATCGCCCGCCGTCGGTCGACAGCACCGGGCGAGTCTCGTCCAGCGTGGCGCCCGGCGGCACGATGTGCGTGAGCTCTCGGTTGCGCGCGATGTTCTTGAGCTCGTGCTGCAGCTGCGTGTTGAACACGAGCGACAGCTTGGCCGGGTGCGCGGCCGTCTGCAGCATCACGGACTCGCGCAGCAGCATGGGCATCCACTGGGTGGGTCTGTGTCTCGTGCTGTTGCGACTGTCGCTGCTGTTGTGTTGATCACCGACTTTTCAGAGACCAGCATCAGGATTTCGAACCCTCTGTCGGTTATGCAACGCTTATCCGATATGAGCGTAAAGTCTGCGCCCGGGACTGAACCCATTCCCTGCTGCAGTTGACGAGGCCGCCCATTCAATGAACGCACTGACAGCTGGACGGAAACGTGTTAACTTAGAGGGTGCAATGGACACACAGACAACTGACGGCAAGCACAGCGAGAGAACAAGTGGAACGCTCGCCTGCTTGCTTTGCTGGGCTCCTTTTGGGTCCCTGACTACATGATTGTGCACGTGCCACCCGAGTTGGCGGCATCGTTTTCGGGACCAACGTCCGCGCGCGCACGCAAGTCTTGTTCCATCTGAAAACGCAGAGCAAACAAACGATGACATGTCAGTTCGCGTTCAACAGTACAGTCCAGCTGTGTCGGTGAGCGACATACCTGCTCCTTTGTCAGGAGGAACTCTTTGGCAATGCTGTAGACGTCGCCGTCTTCGTACTCGACCGAGTACGTGCCGTCATCCAATTGCTTGGTGATCTTGCCGCGGAAGAAGCGCGAGTCGTTGCCACCCACGTTGAATTTCGTGTACCAAACGGTGCCAGTCGCAAACACTTGGTCCTGTTCGTGCTCCACCTTGACCGGAGACAGTGTAGCTGACCAGTTGGGCTGCAGCTCCAAGGGCGAGATCTCGACCGACGTTGATTCCATGACAGTGGCCTGCTTGCCAGCATTGCTTACGGGACCGGTTCTCGTAAGATTGCCATTCGGAATCGGAACCACTTCACTTGGACTTGCGCTGGAGGCTGCAGGTCGCTTCTCCTCGACTGGACTCGCCATCATAACGTCCGCTGCCGTGGGGCTGAACGCGAATCCGACCTGTGTTGTTATCTGGTCGACTGCTGGGGCTTGATCTTCCATGTTGTCGACCAAACTCTTCATCACTTGTCGTACGGCGCCGTTGAAGCTTCGCCAGAGCATGCCGTAGTGCTGCAGCAGCACATCAAACACATCTGGTGGCAGCACATTGCGCTTTCCAGTCCAGAGCCGCTTCTGCGAGTCCGCAATCATGCACATGACCTGTTTGGAGCGATCGATCACGCCCAAGAATTCGCGAATGCGCTTTTCGATGTCCTCCTTGCGAATCGGAGCGCTATCGCCGAAGATTTCTGTGTGTACTTCCAGGGCCTCGCGCTGCAGTTTGAGCTCGTCACCAGCTTTCGCTTGTTGCAGCGTGTGGAACTCGTTGAACTGCTGCAATGTCCGCGCCAGCAGTGGGATGTATCGCTTGAGGCTTCTTCGAGCATTCTTCTCGCACTCTTTGCGCGATACTTCGTGGTGTCGAAGTGCGACATCCAACGCGGCGCGGCGTGCTGCCGTCACCTTGTCAACTAGCTGACCAACCAGTTGATAGAACGCCAACGCTTTCTCGGCTTGTTGCGCTTCCTTCTTTCGCTGCGCGACCACCGCATCAGCATCGTTGCGCGATGAAAGCAATGCCACAATTTCTGCGTTGGCGGACGACAACGTCTGGCTGTATGCTTCTAGCTCTGCGATCGCTTCGCTTCGGCCTGCCTGTACCAGCTCCTCTTTCCGCTTCAACACCGCCTCGCGAATCTTCTTTGCGGTGTCTTCGTTTTGCTTCCGAGCATTGGCGAGTGCTATCTGCGCTGATTGACTCTTGACCATTACTTGCTTGATCATGGCTTGCAGACGTGCAGCGATCGCCTGCAGTGCCTCGTTGACTTGCTCAGTGTGCTGAGTTGCGTCTCGTGAGGCATTGGCAAACCAGCTCAGCTGGGCCAAATACGAGCCACACGCAGCCGAAAGCGAGTTGATCACGTTCTTCGCAGATTGAGACCTGGCGTGCGCGCTCTTCTCCTGGTTCTGCTGACTAAATGCCAACGTCTTCTCCACTTCTGCGTCTTGCGCCTCGATCTCTTCGACCGTCGGTACGCATTTCTTTCTCTGTAGAACAGCCACCCATAAATCAGTTTTCCGTTCTGCTTCTTTCTCCACGAGCACACCGACACATCAAACTCACCAGCTCGTCCGATTTGTCCGTCGATGGCAGCAGCAGCAAGACATCCAGCAGTAGGTTCGCATACACAAGCTTGCGCTTTGCCAGCGTGTCGCTGGGCAGCCCACGGAGAGAGGCAGCGAACGCGTCGCACGCGGAGACAAGCAGAGAGGCCACGTCCGGCGTGGTCTCCACGTGCAAGCCATGCCATACGGACGCCAGCCACTGTGCGTCGTTCACAGGTCGGTGGTTCAAGCGATCGTCAACGACGCACACCACCAGGTCGCGCACACTCGTGCTCTCCGACTTGACCTCCATCGGCAAGCGCTTCTGTGACACCTCCACGAACTCTTCGTCATCGTTGCCGCCCGAGCACCTCACGAACGTGACGTCATCGTCGCCATCGCCACCAACCAGGTCGACAACCACCTGGCTCTTCCCCTCTTCCGGCAACAACTGCGTCATGGGCGTCAGATCCGTCACGGCTTCTTGCTGCGAGCCTGGGGCTGCCTGGGAATCGGTCGTACCACCATGCGCGGTGGCGCTGTTGCTTTCTGCCTCGCCCACCAGACTTAGCAATCGCCCATCGCGTCGCTTCTTGGCTGGCCCAGTCGCGTCCTCACTTACATCTTCACCTCTACGCTTCGTTCCGCTGTCCGGCGCAGCCGCCACCATCACTGTTGGTGCTGACAGCGCCATGGCGCTGTGGCGGCGCGCCTTCAAGTACCTGTACGCCTCCTTCGTGTTGTTATGGCAGAAGCGCAATGCGGCCATCAGCTCGTTCGTCGTGACCGGGTCGTCAAACTCGTACTTGACCAGCGTGCGCAGCTTCTCCAGCTCAGCCAAGTCGACGCTGGCGTTGCCGTTGGCGCTACCGCTGCTGCCGTTCGCACTGGCCCCGGCACTGGTACAATTGCCATTGCCATTCATTGCCCGGGCCGACGGGCGCCAGCTCTCGCCGCCTCGCATGTTCTCCAGCTGCACCGCAGGTCGCGTTGCGCTGGCCAATCCAGCGAGTGACTGTCCTGCTACGAGTGGCAAAGTTCGTTCGTCTCTGGCGCTGCCATCTACCGAACAAATCCTTCAAAAGCGAACCAAAACCTGGAAAAATTACGTCAATTACTGCAATAGCGCACCAATGTGGCCGCAATGCGGTCAATATTCGTCGTCGTCAGGGTCCAGCGGGAGCTGACCAGCACGGGACGCGACGATGGCCCATCGCCCAACTGGCGCATGGCGCGCGAGTTCCACGATCGTGTATGTGCCGTCCACGACGGACCCTGAGCGGAAATCGCACGTGTGAGCATGTGAGTGTGTTGGTGCGACAATGGTGGATGCACGGGCACGTGCAGCCGAGACACTCACCGACGCCAATGTGGTTGCCGCTCTGGCTCGCCTTTTCGCCTACATTCTCGATGTGCACAACATGCGTTGATGATTCCTACACGCCACACACAGTTGGATTATGAACGAATCTCCAAGTCTGAGGCATCGGGCAAAGCATCTTGACCTCATCAACTGCGCCACATACGCACCAAGCGTGAGTGTACGATAAACACAAAGCAGCGACTGCGTGGTGGCAAGCGAACTTACCGGCTGGGACATTGGACGTCATGGTGCTGCAACCATGCAGCACGAGCACAACGTCTCGCGCCTTGCCATCGTTGGCGAAGTCGTTGTACCTGCGATCATTAACACGTTAGGTGGGAGGGCAATTGCACAGGCTGCAATGCAATGTCGACGTACTTGGAGAAGAACTTGGAGCCCATAACGCTGATTGTGTCAGCGATGATTTCTTCCTTCATGAAGCAGTTGACGGAGTATTGTGTCAACGTCGGTGGTGGCAAGGCCATGCTTCGTGTCGTAGGCGGATCCACCTACTCGCAGCAACAGAGCTTGATCAATCAGGTGTCGCACTACACGACATGAGCAAGCTTTGTTCATACCTCGCTTGGAACGTAGATGACGCGGCACGTGATCATCTCGAGACGTGAGATGAGCGCCATCATGTCACCCTCCGCCGCAGCCACATGCTCCAGCGCTTCATACTGCCGCGCACCCTGTGCAGCGACGAAGCCGCCGTTTACCAAGATCGCATCCACATCTCCATCCTCCGAGCAGATGATGCGTTCGCACAGGTTGGCAACGAGCTTGATGCGTCCTTCGAGGTTGCTCAGCACCAGCAACTTGAGCTTGGTCGCGCCGCTCATGATGGTTGACGATACCAATTCCAATTCCCGCAATAACATTGTTCGCAGAAGAAAATTATGGAAAAGTTTAATTGGTACACTTATCAATTTTGATGGAAAGTCGCAGCAATAGATTCTTCTACAGGATTACTCACACGTGAAGTAACCAGACATTCCATGGCCTGCGACGTGTGTCAGCGTTGCAAACGACAGGGTGAGGAAGGTTCGTGGTCTCGACGTCAGCCCCACCCCTGTGTGATGACTTCTGGAGTGACGATGTGTGCACACTTTCTACCAATAACCGTCCGTATACTGATGCCGGAATCGTGTGATTGGTTGATTTCCGGGGGCCGGGTGGTTTTTCTGTCGTTGCGACCGTTGTTGTTGTTGGGTCAACGGACGCCCTTCAATTGCAACGGTCATCTCGCTCTCAGTCGTGGTTCATTGGTCTGCCGCAGTGTTGGAAGCTCCGTGCGTCGCTCGCGCCGCCGCCAAGCATGAACGCTGCGCAATACATCATCTCGCGCATGCGTAGCTGCAAGTCCCCGCCAGAGGGTGACGTCGGCGACCGAAGTGGTCAACTCGAGAACTGCTTTGCGTCCGTCGGAAGCGCAACTCACGACTATCACGGTGACGACGCGGTCGGCTATGGTCCAGGCTTCATGGTTGTCGCTGACGGCGTGTCCGGGACGATGAAGTCGTCTGGGGTGCTAGCCAAGCTGCTGGTGGCGGAGACATTGGCCAGCCTTGCCAAACTGAAGAAGCGTGCACTCGACACCCCGATCAAGGCCAGCGATTTCTCAGAATCGGTCGAGCAAGCCACGCGCAATGCCAGGAAGGCCACGAAGCGAAAAGGTCGGTTGGACTCGACGCTGTCGGCAGTATACTTCGACGATGCGTCAAGGCAATTGTTTGCGTACACGATTGGCGATTGCAAGTGCGTGCTCGTGCGGAGCGGGAAGGTGGTCTTCGAGAGCGACTCCATCATCTACGACTTCAACGTGCCTGCAGTGGTCTCTAGCAACCAGACAATCAACTACTCAAGCGAAGTACAAATTCAGACTTGTGCCTACGAGCCTGGTGACGTGTGCCTGCTGTTCTCGGATGGCGTTCATGACAACTTGTACGTGGACCAAGTCATCGAGTGCGTGGAGCTCTTCAGCGACAACGCTGATGAGATCGCCAAAAAGACCGTGCAGATGGCCAAGGACTCGTTCACTGAGTGCGAGGATTACATCCCATTTGCTGTGTCAGCTGCCAGCTTTTGCCGTGAGGCGGTCGAAGAGCTGAAATCCAATAGCAATGTCAACGAGGAGGAGTACAAGAAATTCAGCGCAAAGTGCGCTGACATCCCGTCGGCAGAAATCACGCGTCCGATTTTCAACAAAGAGCAGCGCGTGAGACAACTGGCGTTCTACAGCGCCTCTAATTTATTGGCATTTGCGCACAAGAAGATGGGAAAGAAAGATGACGTCTCGGTCTGCGCTGCAGTCTTGGCTTGACCGCTGACGACGACACTGCGCATGACCTCCCACCCACCAGTGCTTAGGTACAATTAGTATATTATTTCCAAAACTGATAATTTTAATCACGCTGCAAACCAACTATCAATAGTATTGAAAATGACACAAAACCGGGGAAGTTATTGTTTAGTAGATCGGGAGCCCATCATTGAGTACCTACGTACAGTACATTGATCGTGCTGACTGAGTTCCACTAAGTCTTTTTTGCTTCGTTATATATTGCACGCCGGTGTGCGATTTATTACGGTGAATGTTGCATGTTGCACGACTTGGCCGCCACCAATGATGGCAACGCATTATCCCAAACGACATCGCCAGCAAAATGGGCAAGCGCTTCCGTCAAAACCAGCGTCGGCCGTTCAGCAAGAAGTCGCGCAACGGCGCCGACGATGGCACCAATGGCAAGGACAGCAGGGACAACAAGAAGGACCAGGAGAACTTCTCCGAGTGGGTGTACACGAACGAGAGCTTCATCAAGTACTACCAGGCGCAGGGCATCGTGGACCCGAGCGAGTGGGAGACGCTCATGACGTACCTGGCCAAGCCGCTGCCAACCACGTTCCGCATCAACAACTCGTGCGCCTTTGCTGAACGGTGCGTGTGATATGCAGGACAGAAGCAGAGCTGACTGAACGACTGACTCGCGTGGATTGGTTTTGATTGACAGCATCCGTGAACGCATGGCGCAGGACTTTCAGTTCGACGGCCTCGTCGTGGACGACGAGCCTGTGGAGCCGATCAGCAACATGGCGTGGTATCCCAACAACCGCGGCTACCAGTGGTCGGTCGAGCGCCGCCGCATCCGCAAGCTGCCGCTGCTGGCCGAGTTCCAGAAGTGGCTCGTCGAGCTCTCGGACAGCGGCAACATCACGCGCCAGGAAGCCGTGAGCATGATCCCACCACTCGTGCTGGACGTGCAGCCGCACCATAAAGTGCTCGACATGTGCGCCGCGCCGGGCTCCAAGACGTCGCAGCTGCTCGAGTCGCTGCACGCGCAGGAGCACGTCACGGGCAAGGTGCCAACGGGCATGGTCGTGGCCAACGACGTCGACCTCAAGCGCGCATACATGCTGGTGCACCAGTCGAAGCGTATGAGCTCGCCGGCCTTGGTCGTGACGTGCCACGAGGCCCAGCACATCCCGCACTTTGGCAATGAGGATGACCAGACTAACGGCTTCTTCGACCGCATCCTGTGCGATGCGCCGTGCAGTGGCGACGGCACCCTGCGCAAGAACCCGATCATCTGGAAGCAGTGGCACGTGCGCAACGGCATCACGCTGCACCCATTGCAGCTGCAGATTGCCAAGCGCGGCGCCGCCCTGCTCAAGGTCGGTGGCGAGATGTGCTACTCGACGTGCACGTTCAACCCACTCGAGAACGAAGCTGTGGTCGCAGAGCTGCTGCGCTGGTCCAAGGGTGCATTGGAACTGGTGGATGTGTCCCAGGCACTCCCAGTGCTCAAGCGCCGCCCGGGGATGTCGTCGTGGAAGGTGATGGATTTGTCGTTGGAAGAAGTGAACTCGTACCACGAGGCCGTCGCCAAGAAAGACGAGCGCACGCCGAAGCTTTTGAGCACCATGTTCCCGCCGACGGCCGAGGAGGCCGCGCGATTCAACCTCGACCGCTGCATGCGTTGCGTGCCACAGGATGCCAACACGGGCGGCTTTTTCATCTGTCTGTTCAAGAAGGTGGCGCCAACGCCAGTGGAAGAGCCCGTCAAGACTCGTGCTGAACGACGCAGTGAACGTGCGGAAGCCAAGAAAGACGCTACTCCAGCTGCGGATGGCGCCGAGAACGCCGCTGAAGGTGAAGAGAGCACGGAGGCGACCGATGCCCCTGCCGCTGAAGCCGACGGGGCAGCCGCCAGGCCAATCGAGGAGGACAAATCGGAGAACAAGCCACAGCGCAAGTCGCGACGAGACCGCTTCTTGCCGAAGGGCGAGGAGCCGTACATTGCTCTGGCCGAGTCGCAGTGGGAGGAGCTGAAGCAATGCTACGACATGGCGGACGACTTCCCTCGCCACCAGTTGCTGACGCGTTCGGAAGAGTCAAAGTCGCTGACGTTCGTGACGCAGTCGATCACGGCCGAGCTGCTCGCGGAGATGCGTGAGAAGCGCGTCAAGGTCGTGTACGCAGGTCTTAAGATCTTCGAGCGTAACCTCACGAGCGATGGCAAAAAGGTCTACCGCATGTGCCACTGCGGAGTCCACATCTGTCTGCCATACGTGCGCACGCGTGTGTTCCAGATCACGGCCAAGGACCTGCAGACCTTGGTGGAAAGCCAAGGTGAGCTGCTGTCCTTCAACGACTTCGAGCCAGAGACGCAGAAGAACTTTGAAGCCGCCGCCCTGGGCAGCGTGCTGTGCACGCTCAACCGCGAGCCCGGCTCCATGGTCGAGTAAGTGCTCACCCTGCCATATATATAGCTAGTGCCAGCTCAACTGACTAATTTTCTCCTCGACACAGGAAAATGCTGATGAACGTCGCTGTGTGGCGTGGCAAGAGCTCTGTGAGCTTGATGGCCGCTAAGCCAGACGCGCAGGCGCTCCTGGCCGCCATGAAGGAGCTCAAGCTCTGGGACGAAACCGTAAGCGCGCACGTGGCCAAGTGCCGCGCAGAGCGTCGCGAGCGCGCCAAGCCACAACATTCCCACCCAGTCGCAGCTGTCGAGCAGAAGCAGGAGACCGAGGTCGCTGCTACCGATGCCAAGCCCATGGACTCGGCGGAATGAGAATGCTGACCTGCCCGTAGGCAAAATAGGTTTTTCAGGAGATAAACCTCAATAAAAMACCTAATTGGCCCAACTCGCAGCAGATCTGTCCGAGCCTGTCTCGCCCCTTCGCAAAGGCTCAGCCAAAGCCCAGGACATCCACCAGGCCCAAACAGCGCCATTGAGCGCCACGCCAAGGCCACGTGGAAGACCAAGTCGCTGTGAGTGCACAGCCCAGCCAACGCCCAGCACAGCAGAGCACGCCGTTATGCCGCCGAGGAAGAAGCAGACGGCCGCCGGTCGCAACAAGCTCGCGGCGATCACCGTCAGCCACAACAGCGTGTACGCTCCGAGCAATGCATGAATGAACGAATGAACGAAGGAACCAATGCCCTGCAGCGGCAGAGCAGCCCAGCGAGGACTAATAAGACATCTGTGTCTCTCTGCAGCATTGAGGACTACATTCCGACGCCGCGGCGGAGCGTCCGTGGATCCCCGGCCTATCCGTCGGACTCAGGTGCATGCGCCCTCCTCGCTTGCTTTGATGGTCTAGTGGCTGACTCATGGTGTGGCATCCTGGGCAGAGGTGGAGGAAGAGGAAGCGTACAACCACCAGTTCCTGCCCAAGTCCAGTCGGCCGAGACCACAGGCGGCCTTCACCAAGGACGAGACCTTGGCCAGCTCGTTGGCCAGTAGACTGCACCCGGAGGAGCCGGCGATGTCACCGCCGCCACCGGCGCTGCCACTGCGCAGCAGCAGTCCCATGATCCCAGTGAAAGTGGCGGCAACGCCTGACTCGGAGCCCACGCGCAAGCGACGGCGCGGGCAGAGCATGACGTCGTTCCTGAGCGACGCCGTCGACGACTTGGCTGAGCTCAATAGTGGGCTCGTTGCTGCTATGCCATCCATTTTGTCGCTGCCACAACCGCACGTGGCGGAACCGGACATGCAGATGGCGGACCTGATCAAGGACGAGGGCGTTCGCATGCGAGCGTCGCTCAGTGGCGTCTATGGTGACGATCCAACCTCGATCATTGGGTCGAGCAGTAGCAGCAGCAGCTTGCAACGCTGTGCAGAATCGATCGCAGACCTGAATCGACAGCTTAAAGAATGGCATCAGCCACCGGGAGATGACCGATGGCGCATGTCTGTTGCCGTGGCCAGTCTCCCGACGCTCGATGCCATGTGGACACGAAGCCAAAGCAGTGCAAACGAGGAATTGCGTGCCAAGATGTTGGCGTGGAAGTACCGAGGCCTGGAGCTGAAGGAGAACGTGGAGGAACTGATCATCAACAGCAACAGAATAAGCGCGCCAGAGCCACGGCTGGATAGGATGACCCGGGCCGTTCTCGACAATGTTCTGGAATTTGTGACAACGATGCAGCTCCTGAACGCACCGCTGGGCACCGCAACTGGTGCGAACCGCGAGAGCGTCCTTACTGACGCCATGGACACGATGGTCAACAAGTGCTTGGCTATGACACGTCAGCAATGTCGGGACGTGCCGGTTCCACCGGTGGCGACCGTGGTGAGACCGATCATTGACGCTCCGATGCCCAAACCGGCACAGCGACAGAAACGTAGGGCAACCAGGGCGGCAGTAGCCGTCAAAGACCATCAGACAAGCAACCAGACAGCCCCGGCAGCAGAGGATAACACGCGCAACTCTGCACGCGGTGGCAAGTCACAGTCCGAGCCATTGGTGGTGCAGCAACGACGTCGAAAGATAGCAACAACACGGCTAACGACTGATGATGAAGAGCCCCGACTGCTGCTGCCGTTGCTGGATTCGGACTCGGAGGTGCAGACGGCGAAGCGTGACACTTTGACGATCACGCCCAAACGAAAGCAGCAATCGGACGAGGAAACTACCGTGGCATCGGAGACAACTGCAAGTAGTGTCACACGAGCTACTGGTCGTGATAGCCGTGTACCGCCTCGAGTGGCCACTCCTCCAGCATCAGCACCAGCGCCACCGGCACCGGCACCAGCACCCGTAGCTACGGCCGCGGCGACAACAACGAGCACTAGGAAAGGACCCGATCCACCTACAGCCGCACAGGCTTCGTCGCAAGAAAAAACCGAGTCTTCAGTGAGCGAAAGCGATAGTGATTCGTCGAGCGCCGCGCCACACGGGTCGCTCGGGTGCGATGTGTGCGGCAAGAACAATTCATACGCGTCGTTGCTCATATGCGACAATGAGTGCGGCAGAGGTAAGCTAGCGCAGTCTTCCCTCGCGATGGATGGCCTGGACTGACCGTGTCTGTGTTGTGAACCAGAGTTCCATACATTTTGTCTTCAACCGCCGCTGTTCAAGATCCCGGAGGGTGACTGGTACTGCCCTCGTTGTCTTGCTGAAGAGAACGTCGTCGACCCCCGTAACATCTTTAAGTGCTCGGCCGCGCATTGCGAGCGCATTACGGCTGCGCGCTACTGCTCACACCATCGTTGTCGGGACCGTGAGTGTCTAAACCGTCAAAAGGCAGGCGGGTACTGCCGTCGCCACCAGCTTCGGCGCCGTGTGCTCGGTCACAGGCGAACCACCCCACCACCTTCAGTCGAGCCGTCTCCGAAGACACGGACAACAGTGACAGCCCAGGCAGACTCGGGGACAGCCAAACGAGCCTGATCGATCAAACTCAACCGTGGACGTCGCCCAGATGGTGTATTATAGCTCGCCCGCGGATACGCTTTGATAACAATACATCGCCATGCCTGCTGCAAGTGTGGTCTGAAATAGGAAGCACTAGCTCCGAGCGGATGCGGAAGCCGGCTTCGCTCGCTCTGTCTGGGCTTGGGTTGATCTGATCCTCGCCGTCTGTGCGGCGCATGGCCCGCTGCCTCATGCGCTACAGGTCGCCGGCAACTTGAACGATCAGGAAGGAGCAAGAACAAGCACTGGTGGGCGCCACCAACGCAGCAACCATCATGAGCAAGGCGCTCCGCGATGGCCCTGAGCAGGTATTCACCCGCCCCGACTCGCCGAGCTTCACATGGTGCGCAACAACCAAGCAGGAGCGCTGTGGTACGAATTTGTGTTCAATTTCTAATTTCTGATGTCTCTGCAGTGAGGTGTGCAAGATCTCGGTCCGGTCGGCGCAGAAGCTGCTAGACCATGTCAACTTCTCGCCATTGCATCGAGCAGCGCTCGAAGGAAACCGCGACGATCGAGGCTTTGGCTCGGTCTCCAAGGCGCACCAGCGTCGCATCTTGTACGACGGCTCCAAGCTGTTTTGGCGCATCAATGAGACGCTCGAGATCTGCATCTACGAGGACGTTGGCGCCAACACGGTCACCGTCACGGCGTTTCAGCAGCAACAAAGTACCGAGGTACGTGACAGTGATGCCAGCACCTCCACCAGTTGATGAGTTGCTTGCCGGGAATCCAACTAAAGTGCTCTATCTATTATGTGTAGAAAATCTCGCCCGTTGTGCTGGAGCTTCGAAGCCTGGCGAAAGCGCTTGAAGATCCAAAGCACCACCACATCCAGATGAAAGATGGTGGCGGTGGTGGGGCATCTCACGCTGCAGAAAATATCACCAAGTACATCCTCGCGCGTTTACATGCGCGCAAGGACGCGCACGGACACATCGCGCTACATGTGCAGAAGCACCCAGACGAGGATTTCGAGCCGACCATTGTCGCTTCACACGCCGTAGCGACGCACCACCACTCGTTCAACACGCACAACCACCACGGCCTGCCGACAGACCTGGCCGTGCGCCGTCGCCACACGATCGATGACGTCAAGGAAGCGCAGAAGGGTGTGACGGACGCGGCCGTCGAGCTCAAGCTCGCCCGTGTCAAGGCTGAGACCCTGTCCAATCTGGCACGCATCTCGCTCGAGGCGTTCTCGACGCATGGGAAGCCCGAGTTCTCGCGCAAGAAGTCGGAGTGGCTGCGTGCCTACAACCGCGTGACACTGCAGAAGGCTGTCGAGCACAACAAGGATTTCCTACACTCGCATCCTGGCGCCGACCGTAGCCACTTCTAACAAATATTAATATGAGCAACCGCGCATTCATGCTGCTTTCTGTGCTGGGAACTGAACGGGATTCGCTACAACAACGGTAAGCATGGGCAATTGAGACGAGTATTTTATTGCCAGGTTATCGGCCGCTGCTAGTCCGTGGGTCTTCCCATGTTGTCAGGCGATTGATGTGGTCGATAAAGAACACGCGGCCTTTGGCGTCGGTCTTCTCTTCCCACCCGAGCGGGAGTGCTCGTGGCCTGACTGGCGTCGGCGGATCATCTTCGTCATCGTTTGAATCTCCAGGTTGGCCAGATGCTTGCCTAGCCATCCGTTCAGCCTCTTCCTTCTGCTGAGTGATGTAGCTCAGCAATGCGTCGCAATAGCGATCCCGTGCAGACTTGTCATGGAGGTCGGTCGTCGACTTGGCTGGCTGCCATGGTAGGCTGTTGCGGTGTTGCGGCGGGTGTGCTCCGGTCTTCCTCATATGCAACGTGTGCGGTGGCTTCGGGCTGTCCCGACGCCAATTCATCAGTGATAGAAGCAGCGACAGCACGCAGCGCAAAAGGAGCGACGTACGAGCGTATCCGAATCATTGTGGTTGGAGAGATGCGTTGTGTGTTGGGGTGCATGGCTGGAAAGTTGGTGTTTACTGTGCCAGCATTCAGACGTTCTGCTTCCTGCGCCAGATACCATGGGACCATCAGCCGACAACTCGCATCTGTACCAGCAATTGCGGTGTTTGCGGTGTGACGCACCCTGCCGTGGTAGTCCAGAATCCTCCTGTTCATGTGCGCAATACGCTGTTCATGGGCGCTTCGTTCCAGCTTAGTGCGCCGCGCAAACGTGCTCAGTGCGTCGATGCGTTTTTGCGTTGGGCTGTCCGAGTCCCGATATTCATCCACTATGGGTCGGACATGTCGGGTCGAAGCACGAGAGCACGTCAATCCACACAGACACTCCACGGTTCGAAGATGAGAAAGAAACTGCGAACCTTTCTCGCCGCTGTCGATAGCCGACTTGGTCGTTGTCAGCACGTGGCGGAAGCGCTGGAGCTCTGCCTTAGTCTGAAAGCGACCGCCAGCGTTGCGCTCATCGAACGTGCAGAAGCCTGCATGCTGCCCACCGCGGTTCATGCTGCTGCACTCACTGAGTCGTCCAACGGCTCTGCAGCTCTTCGGTCGTGATGATTCACGTGGTGGGCAAAGCCAGCGAGCATCGGACAAGAGCAGATCGACCTCGCGACCAAATATAATCGAGACCTGAGCCGTCGATCATGCACTCAGGAACTAGCGACCGATGATTGATTGCAGCCTTGTGGTCGACAATGGAGGCTGCCCAAGTGGACAGCGATCACCAGATGAGTGACGACAGGGCATCGCTGGCACTCGACACGTGGGAACAGTTCCATCGCACGCGCCCACTGCTCTACCTGCCCGATCGCACTCCTAACGCCGATTTCGACGTCGGCGACCGCCAACGCCGTCTATGGACGTGCGACGAGCTAGCTGCGTTCGAAGCCGTCGTTGCCCATCGTTCTTCAACGCTTGACCGTCACCAGCAGCACATCTGGAGGCTCTGGCGCGTCGGGGCCACCGCGCTTCAAAAGGTCGGACGTGGCTTCCTGGGTCGTGCCCTGGTAGCACGACTGCGGGCTGCTATATGGCTTGCCCAACAGAAAGCAGCACTCGAACACGCGCGTCTAGTGGAACAAGTGCGACGACTCCATGCAGCCCACGTCATCCAGCGTACGTATCGAGCGCACCTGGCGTTCCTCGCGCTCCAGTTGTCGTGCTGTCAGTGTATACAGCGCATGATCAGGTTGTTCTTGTTCCGCCGACGTCGCTGGCGCGCGGCGGTGGTCATCGAGCGGGTATTCCGTCGCTATCGACTGCGGAAACGCTTTGCGTTGCAACTGATGCGCGTCATCAAGCTGGTGCGTCTAACGCGCAAGCGCGAGGAGCTCCGACGACGTGCCAATCAGTTCCACGCCGCACATTGCGCCGCACTATTGGACGAGGCTGCTGCTTTGCAGGCAGCGGATCCGCTGCGATTCAACGCATACGCAGGCGTGCAGAGGCGCAAACAAGCCATCACTCGACGAACACTGCCGCTGCTGAGAACAGCAAGACCCAGCGCTGACAGCCACGCGCCGATGGCACTCAAAGCCAAACCGAAGCAACAAAGAACACAACAGTACAACCGCAACACAGATAACCAAGCCATATCCATCCCTCCAGCTGCTTCAACTGGATGGACGCTGCCGCCACTGCGTTGACCCACGTTCAAGCGTCGTGACCATTCATGATCGATCATCGTGGTCAGTCATGGAGAAGCGAGCCTCGATAACGCATGCACCACCACCACACCCGGGTCGAGCGACATTGAAGTGCAACGAACGCAATCGCTCGCGAGCGCTCGCGAAGCCACAAGTCACAATTGAAACCAGATCATGCTGCCGCACAAATGAATGTGCATCCAGCGAGCGAGCCAGCGCTGCGCAATGTCCCATCAACAGCTGGCTGCCACTGCGGCCATCGACGCATTGGGCCAGATGGTTTCCGTCACCTCGATCAATCGCTGTGCGGTCCACAGCGCGCTCAAGCACTGAGCAGCCATCATGGACAGCCATCCATGCGGACGCGTCGTTGTGATGGGAGCACTGACATGGAGGCGGGGCCAGATGGCATTGGGCACAAGATCCAGCTCAGCAGCAGGCGCTAGAGAAAACATGAATCTGCTGCGAGCCCATGGCGGTCACGATCAAAGCGAGACATCCATTGAGCGATCGCTGTCGAGCCCACTTCGCGTCTTGCTTTCTTCGAGGCAAGCTTCCCCACCTCATTCCCCCCCCCCCCGTTCTCCACCACCACCGCCGTCTCGTCGTCATGAGCTCCTGGTGCTCACGCGTGGCCACTGTGGCCGTTGGGCTGTTGGCCGCTACGGCATCGGCCGCAACGCGCAAGCCCAACGCGACGATCGACATCATCTCGTACAACGATGTCTACGAGCTGTTGCAGGACGACGTCAACGGGTTCAAGGTCGGCGGTCCGTCGCGCGTCATCCCGATCGTGCGCGAGCTGCGCGCCACAACGGGCAACAGCCTCGTACTGTTTGCTGGTGACACGATGTCGCCTTCATTGTGGTCGTTCCAGTTCAAGGGCATGCAGATGGTGGAGGCCCACAACGCCATCGGCGTTGACTACGCGTGCTTGGGCAACCACGAGTTCGATTTTGGTATCGATGCGTTCCTGAACGTCTCCCAGGCCAGCAACTTCCCGTGGTTGAATGCCAACTGCTACGAGAACAGCACGAACGCGCTGCTGCGAGGTACAGTGCCCAACGCTGTCAAAGAGATGGACTGCCCTGAGGCTGGTAAGATCAAGATCGGTCTGTTTGGCATCATGTACGACATGAAGCTCGGCAAGGACCTGTACTGGTCGGATCCGATCGCTGCTGCTAAGGAACAGGTCAAGCACTTGCGCGAAGTGGAAAAGGTTGACTACGTGATCGCATTGACGCATCAGACGATGAGCGACGACAACCGCTTGTCCAAGGAAGTCAAGGGCATCGATGTTATCTACGGCGGTCACGAGCACACGACAATGATGCAGACGCAGTTCGGCACGCCATACCTCAAGTCCGAGTTCGACTTCCGTACGCTCTGGGCTTCGCACATCGAATACTTTGCGCCCGCGGGTGAAAAGCAGCCGGCTGTGTCGCGCATGACGCACCGCGTGATTCCAGTGACCGAAGAGATGGAGAGCGACGCTGAGTTCGATCAGGTGATCGAGAAGTACAAGCAAGAGATCGCTGTGATCCATAACCGCACTGTTGGCTCACTCTGCGCTCCGTTGGACCTCACGAGCAGGAGTGTGCGTGGCGGCGACTGCGCTGTCGGCAGCATCTTCGCTGATGCCAGTCTCGTGTTTTATGGCGAGGACAAGGCCGATGCCGCCCTCATCAACGGCGGGCTCATTCGCTCAGACACGGTCTATCCTGCAGGTCCATTCACGCTCGGCCAGCTCATTTCGTGGTCGCCGTTCGGCAACACCATAGTCATCACCGAGACGGACGGTGCGTCGACCAAGAAGTTGATCACTAGCCAGATGGATGCAAGCTGTGGTGGCGGCTTCATCGAGCTCAACGGCTTTTACATGCACCCAGCAGGCCTCAAGTACCAGTTCAAGTGCCAGGGCACTGGTAAGGGTGAAATCACGTCCATCGAGTGGTTCAAGCACCCAACCAAAACTGGTCCGTTGAAGGACGATGAGGTCGTGCGTTTGGCCATGACCAACTACGTGTACACGACGCAGTTCGAACTGCTGAAGGACATCAAGACCAAGATGTTGGTGAGCGAGGCCGAGGCGTCCCGTATCGACACGGCGCTTGAGGAGTACCTCAAGTCGCAGAAGGACGAGACGTTCTGCCAAGAAGCTGAAGGCCGATCCGAAGTCGTCGTGTAATCGGATCTGCGGGTTGAGTGAGAAAGAGTGAGAGTGGAAGCGATATTATCTCGTCGTCGTAGAATCCCGCGTGTACGATGGCTGCTTAAGCGGCTGAATAGAATCAAACTTGACGTGTGCATTTAAGCTCTGTAGCTGGACGTGATGACGCTGGGCTTCGCGTTTGGGCCACGGTCCAGTTGCGATGATGGTGAAGCCGTGGCCGGCAGCGACCGAGATGATCGGCCCAGCGCCCCATGCCGTGATGCTGGTCAGCAATTCGGGCTCGTTCGAATCCAACGCTCCATCAATGGCCTTGCGGCCAAGGCATCCGCTGGCGTTGTCACCCCACGTGAACAACTTCCCGTCGGTCGTCAACGCACAGCTGTGATGCGAAGACACGGCAACTGCCCGACAACGGACATGGCGTGTGGCCAGGAGTGGAATGCGAGCTGCAACAGCGAATGGACACAAATGACGACGTTATCACAGACACTCATCGCCACAGAAGCTAATGACAGCCAGAAACACTCACTCGGCAACGCCGCCATCTTCTGCTTGCCCAGTCCAAGCTGTCCTTGCAGGCCATTTCCAAACGCATACACGTAACCACCATCGCCAGCGTCCTTTTCGTTGCTGCTCTGGCCTTTGCTGTGGTCCTTGTGGCGAGGCCGAGCGATACAAAGGGAGTGCCAGCTGCTACAGCTCACATCCAGCACAACGTCGTTGGCCAGCGCCGTCACGAGTTCCGGTTGGTACGCGTCTGTGTTGTTGCCAAGTCCAAGGCGTCCGCCATCACCACAGCCGAACGTGTACAGCTGGCCATTGCGTGTGACAACGGCCGTGTGCACGGCCCCACACGACACGCGAGCCACTTTGTGAGGCAGCAATGTTTCTACGACGGTTGGTGACGGGAAGCACAGCTGCAGTCGCTTGTCGGTGATGCCTGCTCGTCTTGCCATACCAAGCCCCAGCTGGCCACTCCAGCACCCGCCCCAAACGAACACACGGCCGTCAGCAAGCACGGCGGCCGTGTGGCAGTTGCCGACGCCTACGTGCGCCACAGGTGATGACT
This sequence comes from Lagenidium giganteum, assembly GCA_002286825.1. NCBI lineage: Eukaryota > Oomycota > Peronosporomycetes > Pythiales > Pythiaceae > Lagenidium > Lagenidium giganteum. Next base: position 60,831 of record NSDO01000369.1, read on the forward strand.
TGAGCGTCATCACTTGGAGCGGCCGACGTCCGTCGCTGACCATACTACCTCCCCCATCTCCGCCATTTCCTAGCTCCCCGTACTCGCCTCTTCCCCATGTAAAGCACTCGCCCGTCTTGGTGAGAAAGGCGATGTGGCCGTCCGTGCGCCCACAAGCAACTTCGATGACCTGTGGTGGCTGCGGTTGCGGTTGCTGCGGTTCCTGCGGTTGCCGCTGCTCCTGTTCTTGTTGCTGATCTGGCTGTTGTGGCGCTGGCGGTGATGCCCATAGGTTCAGGCGCACTTCGGTCGGGAACAGGAAAGTTTCACCTGTGGATTGCTTGGATGGAGTGTCGCCATCCTTGGACACAGCGGTCGCAAGGAATGGCGCTCGACCGCCGCCKCCCCACGTGAACACGCGTCCATCTTCTGCGAATGCAAACGTGACGTTGGCGTCATAACCCTGAGAGATAGATCACGCAGGCCACAGTCTCGGCGTCAGTTGAGGACATTAGAGACCACCTATACTACCTGCCACCAACTCACCGACACGACACGCACGATCCGTTGGGCACGCAGGGCCATGACTTCTACGGGCACTGTCTGTGCCTGGCGATGCCCAAGTCCTAGCTCGCCATGGAAGTTGGAGCCAAATGCAAACACCCGGCCGACAACTGAGTGCTCCCACACACACACATCGTCAGCAGCAGCACACGCAGAGACACAAATATCCAACACTATCGACGCACTGAGCTGCGCTTCACGCTCTTCATCCAACCGCTCCTGCTCCGCGCGTCGCACCAAGATCGCTGGCTCGTTGATCCAGTCGTGCAATCGCGCTAGGAGCTCACCCTTCTTGCCGCCCGTGGGCAGGTCCAGCAACGCGACGGCCGCGTCCAGCTGCCGTTTGGTGAAGCGCGTGATGTCGACATCGCTCCAGAACTCGCGCGTCTTGGGCAGCGCATGCACCGGCAGCGCGTCATGATGCGGCAGCTCGATCGTCTTCCAGATGCGTTCGCGCTCAGCTGGATCCGACAGCAGCGCGATGCGCGCCTGCATTTCCTTCACGGCCGTCGTGCGCTTGGGTTCGGCATCATGTTCACGGCGGATCTGAGCGCGTAGATCTGCCTGCAGCAGCTCCAGCATCCGCGCAGCGCGCTGCTCGGCAATGCGCTCCAACGTGTTCATCGCGAACGGACACGCAACGCTATTGACGCACCAAACGGGGACAGAACGACACACAACCGATCGCTACCAAACAGACACACGCGCAAACACACGGCAGAATGAATGCGCTTGGACTTGCCGCTTACCATTCGTCCGACGATGAAGACGACGACGTGAACGAGGGCACCGCGGCGCCGGGCGCCGTGGATGGCACGAGCCATGCGGCCCCTGTTGTAGTGGATGCACATGCAGCTCCTGCTGCTCCTGTTGATGCACAGATGAGCGCACAGGTGGCGCCAGCAGCGGCTGATGTGCGTCCAATGGCTGCGGTGACGCCGTCTTCGTCTCCATCGCCTCCGTCGTCGTCAAGCAACCGTGGGCTGCAGCTGCCACCGGAGCCGGTGGGCCCGTGCGATGCACGTGTGCAGGCACGCGTGGCGCAGTTCCTGTCGCTGCCGCAGAGCTTCATGCGCAACCTGCAGACCAAGAAGGAGTTCGCGAACCCGTCCATTCTCGACAAGGTCGTGGATTATTACGAAATCGAGGAAGCAGGCACGAACTTCGACAAGGACGTGTTTGATCCTGCGGCGCTGCCGGCGCACGAATACGTGGACGTGTTATCACAAGAGCAGCGTCGTCGCGACGAAGAACGCATGGCGCGACAGCTCCAGCAACAACAGCAACGGGAGATCGAGTTCCGACGAGGGGGCCGCCTTTAAGTGCTGCCTCTGACTGCCAGTCGTATCCTACGGTAGTGCCTTCGTTTGATCGTGATCTACCATTGTGACGCATCGACAGACGCCTTGTCATGCGGCGTCGCTGGTGCGCGCGCTGAAAGAATCAAGTCCTCCTTTCCCTTTGCCTGCACCCTTGCTGCGTCCATGCGTATAGTCGTCCTGGAGTCGCAGAGCCAATGCTCGTGTCTCCGCCAGAGAGCTGTCCGCCTTGCCCACTGTTGCTCGCAGCGTGGTGAGCTGTGCATCCAGGCGCTGCAGCTTGTCATCGTACTCGCGCTTGGCAGTGCCCCATTTCATGACCTTGGCGTGCTCACGAACAAACAAGAAGCGTTCCATCTCCACGTCAGCGAGTTTGCGTCGATCTGCCCGCACCGCTTGATCCATGCGCTCGACCTTACTTAGCGCCTCATCTAGTTGCTGCTTGGTCTCAACCAGGCGCGCGCAGTGGTAACACGGCAGTGGTAGTGTGTGGATCGCGCAACGCTTGGTGAGGCCACTGAGGTCGATGTGATGCAGCGAGCGCGGGTGCTGGAACCGGCAGCGTCCGAGAGTTTGGATATTCGTACAGATGCCTCGTGCAGCGTAGGACGGGCACAACGGCACGTCTTGGTCAGTGCGCTCGGGATAAAGCTGACGGAGGCGTTCAAGCTTGTTGTACATGGCTTCGATCGTCACGTGCGCGCACGGTGGGATGAGTGTGCACACCTTGCAACGACGCAGGGGCTCGCTCATGCGCACGATTGACAGCGGCCAGGTCTCGGACCCAGGAGTCTCCTCGGGTGTGACAGGAGTGCCGCTTCCGAGACTCTGGCGCACGTTCTCAGCGCTGAGATAGTGGTGCTTGAGGAAGGTTTGCTGCAAACGCCCCAGCGATGGAAGCAGTCGCATCTGCGAGCGTTCAGCGATGAGTTCCAGGCCCTCTCGCGTGAAGCCGATCTGTTAACCGAGACCAAACAGCTTTAGCGGATGACGATGCAAATCGTTGCAGCGATAGAACATACCCGTAGCTTGGTGCACAGCATCAAGAGCTTCTGGCGCACTTGGAATGGTTGCAGAGTCGTGAGTTGGAACTTGTCGGCACGTTGCTTGAGCTGGTCGATCACGCGTGTACTGTCAGGAAGCACAAGTAGGATCACATAGACGTTCTTGCCGTTGATAGTCCCGACAAGAGGTTCCAGTTTGTGTTGCTGCGTACTTGGACTCACACTAGCATTGACAACAGCCAGCATCAGCCAGCAATGACGACGATAACGATGCCACGCACAGGCTTACATCTCGAAGTTGTCGACAATGATGAACAACGGCGGCTTCTCCATATTGCGTGGACGTGCCATGGCTTCCAGCTTTGTCAATATGTTGGTCTCACTATAGCAATAGCTCGGTAAGTGCATTCATTCGAGTCGAGCACGAATCGATAGCAGCGAGCCACCCACCCCAACACCTGGGCATCGATGTTGGATACAGCGGCGCCAAGTCGCTTGAGCACTTGCACCATCAAATGTACAAACGCGTGCTTGCCAGCACCTCGAACACCCTAAGATGAACAAAATTCCACTGAGATGACAACCACGCCCTTAACTGTTTATCGATTAAGAGCACGACAGAAGCACCCACCCCGACAATGAAGTTGGTCAATGGCAGCTCGCCGCGCCGGTCGAGCTCACGCAGAAAGTCTTGCGCCTTGCGGTTCCCCAGGAACTCATCCACCGATTGCGGCAGCAGTGATTGTCGCCTAGTTACGCCAGTGCCACCACCACCCACGTCACGATGCCAGCTCCGCTGTAGCCGCAGCCATTAATCACTGTAATAGTACCATTGAGTGTCATCACGATCGGCTGGTGTAGGTAGGCGTGGCTTGCTCGGCGGCGGATACGCGCCATACAGCGTATCCAGCTCGGTCTGGAAGCCATATTTGACGCGCCAGTTCTCGCCTTTGCCGCGTGGGCCATTGCGCGACGAGCCTCGCGAGCTGCCGCGCGAGCCTGCCGCTCGTGCCGTGCCGCCTGCGACCATGGCGTGTGCTGCCGCGCTCCGCGTCACCAGCTGTGGCTGTTCCTTCCCATGGGCAAACGACGCGTCCTTTCACGGCGCAGTTCCACACTTGGCGTGGCCGTTGCCCGAGATTCGATCGTTGTCAATCGCCGTGTGATCGAATCTCCGCCAACACCTGCATCGCATAGCCAGCTTATTGAGCCATGGCCGGCCCGGATATGCCACGTATGCGCACGCGCCCATTTGGACGACGCCACTCTCGCATCGCTGTCTCCGTTGTCACGAACCAGCATGGCCATGCCCCGTGCTTCTCTGTCTGCTGCTGCTGCAGCCAATGGCAATGTCGCGATGGGTCATCATGGCGTGTATGGGTCACTGCAGCAATCAGCGCGTCCCGAACGTCCCGAATATTCCGAAGAATCCGCTCAAGTTCGCGGAAACGCGGCAGCTTCAACGTTGCTGGTGACGGCCGCCAACATGACCGCGATGGGGCGACGCATGTTGCTGCTGCTGGTGGTCGGCGTTGTGATGCTATCGTCGCATGGCCATGGGCACGCAGTGTTCTTAAGGGACGGCACGGGTGGACGTGCGGGTGAATATGCTGCGCCGACGCAGATCCATGTGGCAGTGTTTGACAGCGACACAGGATCTCAACGCGTCCCTGGAGGTGTAACCATCTCGTGGGCGACGGCGGTCGCGACTCCCTCGTCGTCCGTGCGCTTCGGTCTGTCGTCGACTGCGTTGACGCACACGCAGAAGAGCGCGCGTGCGTGTCAGCAATATGAGTTCTGCACGTATCACTCGCCATTCCTGCACCATGTGACCATTCAAGAGGGGCTGGTGCCCAGCACTACTTACTATTGTGCGGTGATGAGGTGGCATATACAAGCTGCAAGGATGGTTCAGCTAACTTTTTTTGGCTCTCGGGGCTTCTGTTAGATCAATGCGGTGACGACGCGGCGGGTTGGAGCCCAATTCATACATTTACGACAGCACCGGCGCTTGGAAGTGAAGAGCCACTGCTATTCGCGTTCATTGGGGACCTCGGGTGAGTAAGCTGCTGGCATTCAATGTCGATCGTGGGTGTGGCTAAACATCGTGTACCGCGTATGGGCTGCATCCAGGCAAACTGATTATTCCAAGCAAACTCTGCGCCACATTGACGAGTTTAATCTGAGTGCCATCATCCATGCGGGTTCGTAGTGCTTGCGTTCGAAGCATTGGAAAGATGCTGTTACGGTAACGTCAACGGCATGTGTGAATGATGAAGGGGACCTGTCGTATGCCGATAGTTACCAGCCGCGATGGGATACTTGGGGTGACTTGGTTGAGCCAGTGGCATCCCAGAAGCACTGGTATGTCCGCAGCCATAAGGAATGCTGGCCATGGCTCATAACTTGAAACTCTATGTGTGAAGGATGGTGGCTGCTGGTAACCATGAAGAAGAGCAACCATGCCGCCCGGACACGGATCGATTTGTCGCCTACCAGTCGCGCTTCCGCATGCCATTTGATGACAGCGATCCGCTGCAAACGGGCAACTTGTACTATGCATTCCGCTACGGAATGGTGCACTTCATTGTACTTACGCCGTACATTCCAACGGCTCCATCGTCGAAGCAATATCAATGGCTTGAGGCGGAGTTGAAACGAGTGGACCGCAAGCTCACCCCATGGCTTGCGGTCATCATGCACGGTCCGTGGTACAACAGCAACACCGCTCATCAAGGAGCTGAGCCGCATCACTTCATGAAAATCGACATGGAGGACATACTCTTCCAGTACAATGTGGATGTCGTGCTTGCCGGTGAGTTTCATCAACCTTTGGAACATGATTACTCTTGTCGATTCCTGATCTGCATCGTATGCGGCCAACAGGACACGTGCACGCATACGAACGCACACACCCTGTATATCACGAGCAAGTGCGCAACGACGGAATCGTGTACGTTGTCATTGGGGATGGCGGCAATCGTGAAGGGTTGGCCAAGGACTTCCTACATCCGCAACCACAATGGTCAGCCTTTCGTCGCGCCAACTACGGCTTCGGACTCTTTCGCGTCGCCAACACAACCCATGCAGCCATCGAGTGGTACGAAAACGCCGTCGACGGTGAGGCCACGCTGCGCGACACGGCATGGATCTGCTCGACGCACTTCCGCGTGAAGCATACTGGTCCGTTTGCAGCGCAACATCTCTGAATGTGGCACATTCAATTTGCTGCATATATTCCAGCGATACAGTACCGTACCTTAACCCGAATACAGCGCTGCTGCGTGAGTTGAAGTGGGCTGGATACGTTTGGCGGGGGTTTGCGCTGGGTCTTACCCGCCGACCCGCTGACCCGCTGGGTTTGCTCCAAACCTTCTCTTGCGGGGGCGGCCGTGGATCTCGAGTTGCAGTGACGATGAGCGCGGTGAAAGTGAGCATCAAGTGGGGAAAGCAGGTGTTTGAGGACATCGTCGTGGACAAGAGCGCGTCCGTGGACGTGCTCAAGGCGCAGATCTATGCGCTCACGATGGTGCCGGTGGATCGCCAGAAGCTCATGTCCAAAGCGTGGAAGGGCATGCTGAAGGACGACACCAACTTGGCCACCTTGGACAAGCTCGTGGACGGCACGTCGTTCATGCTCATGGGCTCGGCCGAAGTCGTAGAAAAGCCAAAGGAAGAAATCATTTTCATCGAAGATTTGACGACGAAGGAAGTCGCTGCGAGTGGTACGGTCTATCCAGCAGGACTCGTGAACCTCGGAAACACGTGCTACATGAACGCCACTTTGCAGTGCTTGCGCCCTGTGAAGGAACTCCGTGAGGCGATGAAGAAGCACAGCGGCGGGATCTCGAGCGATATTGCGAACAACTTCACGACGGCGCTGCGCGATTTGTACGCACAGATGGACACGAGCCTTGAAAGCGTCACTCCTGCGTTGTTTGTTTCGGTACGTTTGGAGCGAGATATTGTGATGCGTGTGTGGTACTGATGGGGATATGCGGATAGACGCTTCGGAGATCGTTCCCACAGTTCGCGCAACAAGCTCCGCGCGGAGGCGGCTTCATGCAACAAGACAGTGAAGAGTTTCTTTCCGTGGTGTTCAACACCATGTCGCGGACCCTGACTACTCCGGTCGGAATTCCGTCTTTGGAATCTTCGGGCAACATGGTCGATGCATTGTTCGGCCTTGAGATGAGCCAGAAGTAGGTGCAAGCGCATTCTGTTGAGCAGTGTTGTGTGGCAGCTGACTTATCAAATGTGGCGATTACAGGCTCACATGCACCGAGACTGACATGGAGACACCGGTGGTGAAGACGGAAAGGGCCATGAAGTTGGTGTGCAACATCACCATCGACACCAACCATCTTACGGATGGCGTCAAGATTGTAAGTGCACGTGCATTTCGGGTTCACTCAACACGGCTAACTTAATGCTACGGTAGGGACTGGAGGGCACGATCGAGAAGCACTCTGACGTTCTTGGGAGAAACGCCGTCTGGAAGAAAGAGTCGAGAATAAATCGCCTGCCGAAGTACCTGTGCGTGCAATTCATGCGTTTCTACTGGAAGCTGACGCCAGAGAGCCGTGATCACGCTGGTGTGAAGTGCAAGATGCTTCGGGTATGGGCACGCATACGACAATGGCTGGCCGACAATTACTAGGTTATCGTAGCTGACAAGATTTCTGTGTCGACAGCCGATCAGCTTCCCCCAAATTCTGGATACCTACGACTTCTGCTCAGATGAACTGAAGGCAACCATGAAGGTTGCGCGTGACAAGTGAGTTGACGACGCATTTCTGTGGTTGTTGTGTGTGGGCTAACAAGTATCTGCTTACTTAGAAACGCGGAAAAGATCCTCAACGAGTTCAAAGAAAGCGTACGCAACTTCAAAATTTCCAGTAAATGTTTGAGTGAGATCATGCCGTGACTGATGTCTATGTTTGCAGAAGGGCAATGCGGAAGAGGAGAAGAAGGACGAGGAAATGGAAGGTCTATCTGCTGAGGATGCAGCTGCACTGGAGGCTGCAAAGTCGATGTCAATGGGTGCGGTGTCTCCTGGAATTGGGTTGCCTGCGGATTTCCAGGTATGTGGACACCCGATATCGAACGTCGTGGGATGCGCGCGTGTTGACGCTCGATTTTCGATAGGGTAACTACGAGCTCTATGCCATTCTGACTCACAAGGGAAGATCAGCAGACTCGGGCCACTACATGGCTTGGGTTCGCGAGAAGGGAGGCAAGTTTTACTCGTTGTGCCGCTTCGGGCTGTTCTTGTTCTGATGTAGTTATGGTTACTTCAGATGATTGGTTCTGCTACGATGATGACGATGTGTCGCCGTGCAAGACTGAAGATATCCAGAAGCTTAAGGGTGGTGGCGACTGGCACATGACCTATTTGGCCTTCTATCGCGCCAAGAATTAGCTAGAGTGAAGTAGTCGAGCCGAACAAGACACGCAATCTTGCGCATCACTTTGACAGGACTTGCAATATTGACAAAACCTGCATGATCTGTCGCGCATCCTCCTCCTCGCCATTGGTATGAGCGGGCAGATTCACAGCAATGGCCACACAATGGTCACGAATTAACGACGGTTCAATACTACGGTAGAACGTAATCGTGGCCGTGAATAATCAACAAGTACGTAATCACATCAGTGGAGTGTCGACGGTTGTGGTGGTGCTAACTGAGATTTAGAGATGTGCCGCGAGATGATGCGATGCAAGGGCAGACTATTTGTGTGGTCTGGACCATGGCCATTGACCAGCATAACTCCACATTCGAGAAAATTCCCTGATGTTCTGCATCGTATTCATTTTGACGTCTACTAGGTTGCAATTCTCACGAGAAATTATCACGACAAAAAGTGAGATAGAACTGATGCAATGCGCAACGACTTCAGAGGAGCAAGCTTCGTTCTGTCGCTTTGACTGCTACTGGTGTCGTCTACATTGCGATGCCCTCCGACGGTTCACCGGAGGCAGACATGCTATCAACTTTAGTCGTCAAAATATCACTCGACACGGAAGGACGCTCCGAGTCGGAGTAGTATTCCTCTTGGGTTTCCGCACCGAGAGCCTTCGGCGATCGCGCAACTGGGGATGGTGGTGGGGAGCCGACGTCATTAGCGACAGGCGACATAGGTGGGCTGCCGCTCAATCGCGGCGAGTTGCCAGGCGAAAACGATCGGTCCGACTCATTGTCCGTGTCGGTCTTGGGCGCAAATGGGGACTTCGAGTCTTTGTCAGTAGCGACCCAAATACGCACGGTCTCCAGCTTGCGCTTCGAGCTTGGCAATTCATCGTTCTCGGCATCCTGTGTATCGTAAGGCAGCAAGGTTCTTCCATCAGAACGTGTCCACAGACGGCAAACAGAATTGGGTTTGTTATCACATACTGGTGTGAACCATTCAAGACAGACTTCGATATCATTGCGTTCGGCGAGCACTGGAGTCAACAGTTCGACAAGCGTCGTTCTGGTTTCATTGTCAAGATGCGGAATTTCAATGCCGCGCACAGGCAATTCACTCATCGAATGCCCCAACACGACACCGCTGATCCAGTTAGCCTGCGCAGGTAGCAATCGCGCCGTTACACCGCACATCCCATTACCGAATCATCGCCATCGTCGAGCGGCACGCACCAGGAAGTGAAATTTGTCGATCTGGCCACGGCAGACCTTCTGCATGAGGAGCGTGAAAACCTTCTCTGGCACGCGGTGTTTGCAGGTTTCAACGATGCTGCGCAGCGCGAAGTCTTCTCGCAGCGAGCGAATAAGTTCACTGTCCTCATAGCCATGAACGCCCTGATATGCACATATAACAAACGAGGTCAACATCAAACAATATGAGCGTTGGTTACATGAGCGTGTCATGACGCGCACCGATTGATAGCAGCTCTCGCACAGGCTGTAGTTGTCTTCGCACTTGGAGCACGTGAACATGTTGCCCACGATCGGGTCCATGCCGCAGCCATCGCAGAACGAGTCATCATTCACATGTGTCGACGGAAGTTTCATTTGTGCAACCTGACGACAACGACAATCGCCACGACGCCACGACCACATGAGCGACACGCACAAACATGTGGAAACACGGCGCCCCGCACCTTTTGGCCGAGAAATCGGCCAGCAGCGGACAAAGTGCTTGACATGCCAGAACCTAAGATGCCCTGCTTTGGCTGCTCTGGGAAGCCCACGAGCGACGTAGTGCTGTCGCGATCCATCGACAGCGGCTCCGACACGAGCCTGCAGGGTCGTACCAGACACAATCCATGAGCGACTCCCCATCCCATGCCTGCCACGTCACTGTCGGTTCTTCTCGCCCACGTACCAGACTTTCTTCGAGTTCTTCATGATCTTGCGCTCGCCATGGATGACGCGCGTGCGGTCCTTGCCGTCAAACACGCCCTGCTGCGGCCCAAAGAACAAGTGCTGGTCGGTCTTTTTGGTTTCTTCGGCGAGTTGCCGGTTGAGGTTGGTGACGCTGATGACCGACGGGCGCGTGTCGGCGTCGCTCGTGTTGCTCTTGCGGCCCATGACGTTGGCGATTGAGAAGCGCGACATCTTGGTTCGCACGAGTGCTCTGGCCGCCGCCACCGACGCCTGGACTTGTCGTGGGAATGGCCTTGCTCCGCCGCGCGCGGGTGCTGCTGCCCGACCTGTGCCTTGGCGTGCTGTTGGTGCCACCGCCGGCGCTGGTGCTGCTGCTCCTGGTGGGGTTCCGGTCGTCGCTCGGACCGCCTCGTCCTCGGTCTCGGTCTCGGCCGCCCGGCGTGCCCGAGCCCCAGCAATAACAGCAGCAGGAGCCGTAAATTTCATCCTCGACAGCGTTTCTTTCGGCCGCCATCCGTAATTTACGCCTCTTCTCTGGCGAGTCTGCATTTTGGCGAGTGAGAAGTGCGGTCGAGAACAAACTCAGTCGGGGGTGTGGCTGCTGCCACCAGCGAGCGGGGGTAGGGGACGCGCTGCAGTCAGGCTCGAGCCGGAGCTCAGCAAGCTGAGCTCAGTGGCGTGGCGGTGGGTTGGAGCAGACGGGGCGGGCGGCCGTCCGCTTGTCTGTGACGTGTGCGGCGGCAGCCTCGAAAGATACGACCGGCGCGCCGGCCCGGCCGCACGATGTCACGACATGGCATTGCCACGGGCACGCGCACACGCACGCAGGTTGAGGATGGATGATTATGCAGAACAAGCAGATGCATTGAGAAAGAGGCGGCGCACGCACGGGGCGACGAAGGATCAAGCATATGTGCCACGGTGGGCGCGTTGATTGAAGTATCAGCTTCAGGCGGTGCTCGGGTGGCGACGCCAGCCACACGACACAGCGAGGTCGTAGCACGGCAACGCCAACGTCAGCACAAGCGAACCGAACTGCAGGGCAAGAGAACGCATTAGACAATCAGGACGCACGCACGTTGAGGGCATCATAAAGCGGCACGCACCTGGATGTAGCTGACGAGGCGGAAGTCGTTGAGCTCGGTAATAGGTGTCTGCAGGAGCCCGGCGATGGCTGCGACGCAGAAGGCAATGCCCGAGAGCGCACCGAAGTTCTTGAAGCCAAAGGTATGGCCAATGTATGCGAACAGCAGCGAGAACGTGATGGTGCGGCACAGAGAATACGTGATGAACGACACGACGATCACCCACGGCGTTGAGCTCCAGAACAGCGCCGTAAACGCCAACGAAGTAAAGCAGAACAAGAACGTCACGAGCGTGTAGCCGCACACTTCGAGCAGGTAGCCGACCAAAGGGATGAACACGACACCACCCGGCAGGATCCAGTCGAAGTAGCCCATGAGCTGCGTCACGACGTCTGGCGCCAAGCCCTTGGCACGGAGCTGCGCCGTCACACTGCCCAGGAAGTAGTTGCACCACAAGGTGCCAACGGAGAACAAGAACGTCAACAACACGAACGGCGGCGATGTCAGCTGCGTGCGGAACGAGCGCGTCGACAGATCCGAGCTGTGCGTCGTTGCTCCAGCAGCGGACTGGCCAGCGACAAGAGGCTTCTTTCCTTCGTCGTACTTGGACAGTTGCGGTGTGGACAGCAATAGTGAAGCCTCGCCCTTCTTGAACACTGATGGCAAGCGAATCGGCGATAGCAGCTCATGGTGCTCTGGATGCGTCGAGTCTACAAGCTGGTCTTCCAACTGAATGGGCTTGTCAGGGTTGAGGATCAGCGTACCGACGAGACTACCGCCGAGCACGACGGCATAGCCTTCAAAAATGCGGTGCTGCGACAGCCCCAGGTGCTGGTACATGAAGTTGAAAATGCCGAAGATGAAGAAGCTGAGCTGCAGCGCCCCGACGATCAAGCAGGTCACGAGTGACTTGGCTTCCGGGAACAGATTGGACAGGTGGATACTGCAAAGTTGCAGACCCGTGCCACCGAAGGCCAACAGCGCCATTCCGGGAAGAAATAGATCCATGCCCGGAGCCATTCGCCTGCAAAAGCATGGCAGTCAGTGCCTGCTCACGAAGGCATGGCGAAATTTTGAGTAAAGAGTGGTCGTCCAGTTGGTTCGCACCTGTTGTGGGCGTTGCTCATCAGAACGGCTCCACCGATCAAGCAAATGTTGGCGATGGCCTTGGCAAGTCGTGGACCAAAGCTGCAGGCAACAACAACATCGTTGAGGATGTGACATACAGGGTCGACAGCCGCACGTTCAGGATTTGTTGGATCTCTAGTTCAATGCGTACCGATCAAACACCAGCCCCATGAAAAGGTTGGCGCACATGCTGCACGACGCCGCGATGGTGAACGCAAAATGCAAGCGAATGCTCTGCTCGTTGCAGACTGCAAAAGCAAACATGGTCCCTGCCCGTCAGCCACTCGACATAGCTCGCGCACAAAGCAATATTCCTCACAGGCTTCATTATTGACGCAGTACTCATTGTAGATGCCTTCCTTCTCCAGCATTGGCAGGATCGACGTCCTGCATCCATCACAACCAGTCAGTCAAAATGCCGTCACCCATCAGCACTCGCATGCAGTGACGCGATGTCACCGCACCATCCAAAAACCACGCCCGCGCCGAGGAAGCATTGCAGGATGGCGAACCCCACGAGCAAATAGCGGCGCTCGACGAGCTTGTCGCGTTGCTTGCTGCTGCGTCGGCGCTCGTTGCTCATGGCGGAAGATGGCGTTTGACCAAAGATACCACCGGGACCCAAGTGCCCGCCTGTGACGTGAACGGCGCGCAGTCGACAGGCTGCAGGCCCCACCTGCACATCCAGGTGGGCTACAGGTACACAGGGTGACCCTGGCCAATGGCGATTTCAACGGTCGCGTTCGTGGAAACCTCGCTGGATGGCGTTCTTCCATGTGGCGCTTCTCAAACGAAGTGACAACCAGCATCAAGGAACAGGTTGGGGCTTGGATTTTAATGAAGCTGGACGAGATAGTGGTTCGGGAGTCACGAAAGTCCACGTGCGTTGAACTTGCATGTTGCTTGCAGACCATCGAACGCCATTAACGACTTTCTTCTGAAGTGTTTAGTAAAAGGTTGTTGCATTGAATCGGAGATCGCCGCTTTACTTGACTAGCGTACTGTACTACAGCTGGGTCCAATTGTTCTTTCTACGTGGAAGTAGATGCCGAAAAGGATGGCAGTGCGCCAGCTCTCGCGAATCCTTGAACCAACGCTTGGTGCTGCATCTCACCAACGGCGTAAGACAATGGCGCATTGCGGTAGTAGCTACCGTCGTTGGCGAGGTTGTGGATAATGTCGTCCAGCAGCACAGCCTTGCCGGTTTGGACACCTACGCGACATCACTCACCCGACGTTATTCACTTTTGCGATCGCTTTTGACTAAACGAAATTATCACACCAACACGTACCATGCAGAATCGACACGTGTGAGAAATGCACGTGGAAGTGATAGTACGTCGGCTGATAATGCACGTAGATGCGAAGCGCAGTTCGGGACACTCCAAATTGGATAGCAATGGCTTGCAGACTCTCATCTCTGTGCAACAATTTCAATGAAGTGTGAGCACAAACATCAGTAGCAAGCGAATCTAACAGCATCGATCACCAACCGAATGTTGCGCAACAACGGCAAGTGTGCTCCCGTCAAATCTCTCAATGAGCGAACAGAGCGATCATTGCAGATGGCGAGACAGTACAAAGAATCAATCTGCATAAATGCCAGAATCGCAACATTAGCAGCAGGTTGGGGGAGATCATCACACATTTAACTCACATTCTTGACGTCAGTCCACTTAAAATCCGGAAGCAGGATGAATCCATCGGTCGGGTGGCGGTTCTCGACGATAATACGCTCTGACTCGGTCTTGCTGCACACATTTCAGCGTCCAATGTCAATGCTAGCGATTCAAACAACCTTCAGTGTATTTGGCGCGTCGTACTGGTCGAGGATGTTATAGACCCACTCGATCTTGGCCGTTGGAATGCTCTGAATGTACGGCAACGTCACCTGCTCGTACAGTTCTTTGGTCTCGACGACCATGTGGAACTTCTGACTCGAGTGCTTCTGAATGTGAGCTTGCGACGCAGGAAAGATGAGGTTCACCTGCCGCATTCACCGCCACAGATCAGTCGTTGCCAGAGGTTGACGCTCACAGCACGTCGATGTCACCTTGAAAGGCTTGTACTCTCGATCCACGTCGCCCATGTACGTGCTGTAGATGTCGTTGTTCAGGATCTGCTTCAGCGACAGCGAATCCAGCAGCGTCTGCAGATCGCTCGAGTCGAGCATGGCGCGCTGGATGACCAGCACGGCTGGACGCTGCTCCGGGTCGGCGCGGAACGTGCCCAACACAGCCAGCTCCGACTCGGTCACCTTGAGCACCCGGGTCGTGATGAAGTCGCGCAGCTTGCTCTGCTTCACATACTTGAGCGTTGCTTGCACAGCCAGCACCAGCGCGCCGGCGCCGACGCCCGTGAGCAGCAAACTGAGCGCGCGCGTCATCTGCGTCCTCTCTTCTGTCATTGAGGGCACGATGTTGTATCGACCTCTGTTTTCTGACTATATACTATCCTCATATCCGGGTGATAGTGACCTTATCTGACGGATGACGCGTGCTGCGTCTTCATGTGGGCAGATGCTGTTTCGCCTTGCAGAAACAGCTCCGAGACACCAACGCAACTCACTTTGTGTCGGTTGTTTCATGCCACTTGGTCGGACCTTGACTGCGATAGCAGTCGTCGATGTGTACCACGATGGTGACGCCTGACCGAGGCTCTGAAGCCTGGCGAGCCGTACGAGTGGGGTGGCACCGCCTGCAACGTCAAACGTATACGCATTCGTATCGCTCTTGGTCGCCACGTGTCTCAGTGCGAGCGCCGCATATTCCTTCTGGATGTCCGTCCCAAACAGCGCAAGTGGAACCAGTGGCCGGACGCCACCTTCTTTCCCAATCGTGTTTCCATTGGCGTCGGTTTTGCCTGCAATCATGCTGAGCGCTCGCACTGCATACTTCTTCTGACCTGTAGTGCCATTCTCAACCAGCTTGACCAACGGGCAGATACCACCTGCGTCAACAATTTTGACGACATTCGCATCATCATCGACAGCGATGGTTCCTGGGGCCTCAGCCGCTTTTTCCTTCTGGTTCTCAGTACCATTTGTCGGCAGCTCCACCAGCGATCGGACACCGCCAGCGTCAACAATCAATCACGACTCCATTCTGACGGCTCCGCGCAATACTTGCGAGAGCGGAAGCTGCGTGTTCTTTCTGATCATTCGTGCCATTTGCCACCAGCGTCACCAGCAGAGGTATGTCACCAGCATCGACGACCTCGTCTCCATTCGTGAAAGCAATCTTTGCAAGTGCCTCGACCGCATATCGTCGCTCAACATCACTGCCACCAGTCACTAGCTTCACCAATTGAGCGATGCCACCTGCATCGACAATCTTGACGCTGTTCACAGCGGTACTGCGGGCGACGTATCCAAGTGCAGAAACCGCGTGTTTTTTTCTGGATTTCCGTGCCGTTCGCCAACAGCCCAACCAATGGCTCGATGGCACGACATCTGACGTTAGCAAACTGCAGACTGCTCACCGCAATCGAGGGCATAATTATCATTATTGCTTGCTGACACGAATTGAGTTGGCTGGTGGGTGGGATGAGTATATTTTAACTTACGACCGGGACTTCCAATGGTCCAGGAGGGAGCAAGTCCTCAAAGTTTAGACGAGGACTGGACAAAAATGCGAGTTGTCGGCTCATGCGGGTAATGAGGGATGGGATGGAGGTGGCAGTCTGCAGTAGCAGCAGTGGCGGGTGAGTGCTTCCGTTGGCGCTCGGCCAGGACCATGACTTAGAAACAAAAGCGAGATACCGACCACAGCACGTCGGCGTCCTTGGCTTTAATCTCTTCATCTTCTGCGTCACTTCCCAATCGCTGGCGATACCCATTCTTCTTCGAAGCGCTTGTTCGTGGAGAATGAGGTGGCGTAACAGCAGTGCTGCACGTGAAGAAGCGGATGGCACGCTCAAGCAGGCTCTGCGAAGCTTGCTGCCGAAGCTCTTTCAGTTCTTCTTGCGCAGCTTCATAGTCGCGTTCCAGTCTCTCTATCAGCTCCGCCTGTGATGCAATCTCCAGTGTGCTGTTGCCCAGCTCGACTTCCAGCAACTGGCACCGCGATTCCATTTTCTTCACTTCCTGTTGTGCTGACATCAGCTCCACCTTGGTGATTTCTAACGTTCGCGTCATGGTCGAGTTGTCGTTCTCGAGGCGAACCACATGAATACGTTTGAGCTCTCTATTGAACATGCAGAAGATTTTCACCTGGTAATGAATCACAGAAGTACACAGTCAGAAACCTGTTCCATGTCAACGCACACTGTCATGTTCACCATACCTTCAGGTAAGCCATTTGCCAACGCTCTCGGGCAATGCGAGCCTGTTTCAGACGCCGGAAGCGTGACTTGGCCAACAGCACACGCACTTGCACCTGCACCATCAGCACGCTGCGCTTCTTCTTCACGACTTGATACAGCCAAATAAAGCCACGCTTCGCCAAATACTGAATCATGACCTTCTTCCACAGTTTCTGCAAATAAATGACTCGTTGCAATGGGCCAAGCCATTTGAGCAGCCAGCGCTGATTCGGAGGCAAATACGACTTCTTCAGCAGCTTGTCCAGCAGCACCATCTTGTCCTCTGGCAAGTCCTGGTACTGATGCATGACACGAGACTTGTTCGCGAGACGATTCCACAACGCGCTGATACGATGCTGAACGCGAAGCTTCTTGACGCGCTTCCGAGCGAGAAACTGGCGAGCCCAGCACTGAAGAATGATGGCCTTTCGTCGAAACTTGACTTGATGGAAGATTTTGACGAAGGAATTGCACGCGATTACCTTGCTGGTCACGTTGAGCCAACGCTTCTTGCTCAGGTACCGCATCATTTGAGCCGCCAGCTCACTGCCGTTCAGGCCGGTCGGTGTCAGCAGTTTGTCCAGCAAATCAATCTTACCAGTACGGAAGAACAAACGCGAGTCGCCCAGTCGGTACGCAGAGGTAGGGAATTGGTACACCCACAGCACTGCTTGCGTGAACAGCTTCTCGTTGAAGTCGAATCGCTGGAACATGTCAGCAGGCAGGAGGTTCTTGTACACATCAACAACCTCGGCATACAGAATACGCGTCGGAAGACCCACACGAAGCACTTCGCAGGCCTGAACAGTACCAGAGCATCGGAGCTGCTCCACCACAAACGGCTTGTCGAAAATTCCAGGCTTCATTTGCGTGTTTGGCTTGATGCATCGCACGAAGTTGCACGTCGTTCCCTCGAGTTCCGTGGTCAGACCCTTCATCTGGTTGGAGAACAAGTTGGACGAGCTACCGCCCTTCGATCGCTTGGAGCCCCCGAACGAGCTAATCGAGTTCGACTTCGACGCAGGCGACATGAACGACTGCGACTGAGTACGGATGCGACCGGTGACTTCCTGGAGAACTCTCGACATCGATTTCTTGATGAGTTCTTCGAACTGATCCGAGATAATCGTGTTGTTCTTGTCGATGAACGACGTGATCGTGTACGTCACCGTGCCGGCGTAGTGCTTGATCATGAACGTGTCCCGCAAGTCCTTGGGATGTGGGGCTGGGAAGCATGGGTGACGCTTAAACAGCGTGTGCAGCCGCTCATTGAGCTTGCGATCGGACGGACATGGCAGGCGCGCAACGTTGTCGATTGTGACAAAGAGACCACCATGGCGGCTTGCAATCAAGTTGAGGCACTCGCGATTGTCCGAGTACTCAATTTCAACGTTGGGTTCGACGCGCTGGTTCAGGAAGCTGTTCCAACAACACCATACCAGGTACACGGTTAGCTTCATCACACCATGATACTCAGTCAACACCACCCCACATACCTCTCATCCGAAGGATCACGGAGCTTGACTGGCACTCCAGGAAGTGGGAATGGGAACGAAAGCGAATGGTTGGTGGGCACATAGATGTTCTCCGAACGGTAGAGTTCCTGTTCAGCCTCGAAGATGCACGTGTTGAAGAGGCTTTGCAACGCTTCGTTGGCGTAGTTGATGAGCAACTGTTCGTACGAGTTGCGATTCTTGGGCTCGAAGTCTTCAAAGCCAAAGATATCAAGGACGCCGATGTACGGAATGACATCGCTGCGGAACGAATCGTAATCCAGCGCTGACGCGCACTTGACCATCAGCCAGTTGAACATGTGTTCATAAATCGTTTTCGCAATCGTATCACGCGAGTAGATGGCATTGCGGGCGTCACGCTTCACGTAGTAGATCGAGCCACGGCGGGAGCCACGTGTCATGATGCGCTTCAGCAGCATACACTCGGTAAGCTCATCTTGGTCCACGCCAAGCATCTCGGCGGCATCACGAACGGCATTTTGCGACGCCTCGACCTCGAGGATGTAGGCAGCCTTGCCTTCTGGAGTATCCTGTTCTGCGATCTGAACATTGCCCAAGTGCAACAAGCCAGCCACCAGTCGCAGCACTTGGTTCAGGGGCCCGTCCGAAATGCCGATGAAACTGAGCGCTTCCGTCAGATTTTTGAAGTTGGCCGCGTCGTCGATCTGCTCAGCCTTGAGGCAGCCAGATTGATTGAGGTACGAGTAGTTCTCTGGTGCCTTCGGCACGAGACGCAACGTCTTGGTCAAGTAATCCGTGTTCTCCGAGAACAGCAGTTCGTAAAAGATGTGAAAGTTGCGTTCACCCACTGGCTGGTTGACGAGACGCGACTTCTCCAGCAAGTACGTGTCGATGGACGCACCGCACAGCACGTGCGAGTTGGTCGAGAACTGCAGGCGCATGTACTTGCCGAATCGACTCGAGTTGTGGTTGCGGTGGGTCTTGGCGTTGCCGAACGATTCCAGGATTGGGATGGTCTCCATCAGACGCTCGCCCAGTGCGACGGGTGAGAGCTTGCGGTTGCCGCCTGAATTTGGATACGACAACGACAGCGCCATGGTAGAAGATGGCGGCGCAGACGCCGTGAGTTCAGGCTCCATGTCGTCCTCCGACGTCACCGACAGCGCCACGTTGTGCGATGCACGCGTAGTGAGGAAGTCGAGCACGCGTTTGGATGTCTCGGTCTTGCCGGAGCCACTTTCACCACTGATAATGATCGACTGGTTCTGCATCACAGCGCGGACGGCGCACAACTGACGGTATGCACCCTGCAACAACACAAACGACACGCCCACACTCAAGTCAGACGCCATGATGAATAAAGCTTCCACGAGGCACGCAGACCAACCTCAGCGATGTTGTACGGGTGCGGCGGCGCGCGGTCCAGCGGCTGCCCAATGAACAATTGCTTGTCGGGCTCTTCGAGATACTTGAGCGGGTTCACCGCAATGAGCACGTTGGCCATAAACGTGTACGGCCGCTGGTTCTGCAGCGACGCGCGGTCTTCCAGGTTCTTTGCCAGCGCAGCTTCATGCAAATGGCGCAACGACGTCATGTCCGACGTC